>WNWK01002532.1:0-205499 GCA_009830355.1 Cherax destructor
ACTTAGGAGCATCAAAGGGTAATTAACCAGCCATGACCTAGGTATCGGAGATAGTGGAGTAGGTGCTCCAGGGGTGCCAGGTCAAACTGGGAAACCCTAACTAACAGAGGAAATACTGGTTTAAAAACAGGGGGTTTAAATTTCCGATCATCTGAAAGGTTTTAAGAACAGTGAGAATGTTTTTTCACTCAAACATTCTTTTTCTGGACAAGTACCACTACGAGAGGAACTACCAAGAAACATGTCACTTGTGTGATGGATGAGTTTTTATGGGGTCATTTAAATAACTGGAGAAACTGAAGTCGTTATCGTAGTGATGTTTGATGGTAGTGGGATGACTGGTTTGGGGGTGATAGTGGAACGGTGGGTGACGGGAGGGTAACAAAAAAGCATAAATTTTTAATTAAATTTAAAAATAGTTAGATTAAGTAATTATTAAAAAAGGTATTATATATATATATATATATATATATATATATATATATATATATATATATATATATATATATATATATATATATAATTTTTTTTTTTTTTTTTGAGATTTGTATTCTTAAAAGTTGTTTCCTTTAAAATTTATATTTCCATAGGGTTAAAAAACATATTACTTTTGGGCGGCTATTTTCCACAAAGACCAAAAAGGGTTAAGTGTTTGTTTTGGGAAAAAAGTAATAAATTTGAGATCTAAGGGGTTTTTACTAGGGGAGTTTGTTAGGTGGAGTAAACATTATTTTTTTTATCGATTTTGGGACTATTTTTGTTTTTTGGGGGGGGATTTATTCTATTTGGGAATTTATGCTCAATATTTTCTGAATAATATGTATTGTTAAAAGGTGGAGTTGAGTAATTTTTAATTTTGTAGAGTTTGGGTATAAACTTTTGGACAAAAACATTTTATTTTTTCAGTTTTGTTTTCGATATATTCATATATATATATATATATATATATATATATATATATATATATATATATATATATATATATATATATATATATATATATATATATATATATATTTTTTTTTTGGGGATTGGGTAAAAGGGTAAATTAAAAAACTCATCTAAAAAATTCTTTTTAAAATTTTCTTTATACGTTTAAAATATATTTTTTCATTTATGTTAATGTAAAATTTAAAAATTTTACCAAGAGCTTTAAAACCTACCAACCTTTTACAACAAGCGCAATTTAATTTAGCCAACCCCTAAAATATTTTAGATACTTAACATTAATTTAATAATAAAAAACACAATGAAATATTTTTTTTTTGTTATGTTCAAATGATTTTGGGAAATTTTATACACAAATTTTCATTTTCTTATTGGCAAGGTGGCGTTTATTTGCCAAAATCCAAGTTTACCTAATCCGCAAAAAAAAAAAAAAAAAAATATTATTATATATTATATATATTTATTTATTTATTTATTTAAAAAACTCGGCCGATTCCCCCCAAGGCAGGTTTCCCCAAAAAAAATTTTCATCATTCACTTATCACCTTGCCGGGGGGTGTTTACCACAGTTATAAAACTGCAACATTAACACCCCTCCTTCAACAGACCTGCTTATTTTAGGACCGTCCGGGCCGCCGGGGTTTCCCCCAAACCTTAAAAATGTTACTTTACTCCCTAACACCCCTCAAGTATTAAAATCTTTTCCCCCCCAATCAAATAATCAAAATGCTTCGGAAGTCCAACCCTCCCCAAAAAAAACCTCCACCCCCCCCCCCAAACCCTTTTCCCCAAGCCCCTCCCCAGCTTCACCCCTACAGATTTTACACCCGAATCATTCTGTCTCGTTCCATTTTCTGCATTCCAACCACCCCAACCCCTCTTCAGCCCTGGAAAAAGTTTTGGAATCCCCCCCCTTCAAATTTTCCCAAACTCAATTCTCTACAGTATATTCACACCACACATTGACCTCGAACGACATCTCCACTGCCTCCACCCTTTTCCCCTGGAACATTCATCACCCATGCTTCCCCCCATATAAGAGTGTTTATAACATCTCTCTTCCCCTTTTTTTTGAAAAGTTCTTTTTTTCCCAGACCCCCAAGTACCACTCCCCCCTTTTCCCCCCATCAATTTTATTCACCTCATCCTTAGACCCTCACATACCCCTCCCAAATATCTGAATACATTCACCTCCTCCTACTCTCCCTCCAATCATACCCAATTTTTCACCACCTAATTTTTTTGTTTTCCTCATCACCTTCTCTTTCCTATATTCCTTTAATTTTCTTCTTTTACATCCCCTCCCAAAATCATCCAACAACCTCTGCAACTTATCTTAGGTTTCCCCCAAAAAGCACAGTGTCATCAGCAAAAAGCAACTGTGACAACTCCCATTTTTATTTGATTCTTTATCTTTTAACCCAACACCTCTTGCCAAGCCCCTCGTATTCACTTCTTTTACAACCCCATCTATAAATATATTGAACAACCACGGTGACATCACACATCCTTGTCAAAGGGCCTATTTTTACTGGGAAATAATCTCCTCTCTCCTCCACTCTAACCTGAGCCTCACATCCTCAAAAAAAATTTCACTGCTTTCAGTAACCTACCCCCTATCCATACACCTGCAAGATCTGCCACATTGCCCACCTATCCACCCTATCATACCCCTTTTTCCCAAATCCATAAATGACACAAAAACCCCTTTTTTACCCTTATCCAAATACTGTTCATTTTATATATATATATATATATATATATATATATATATATAATATAAGGGGGGGTTTTGAGTGGTTTGGACATGTGAGAGAATGGAACGAGACAGGTGACTTCGAGAGTGTATAAATCTGTAGTGGGGGGAAAGGGCGGGGTAGGGTCGGCCTAGGAAAGGTTGGAGGGAGGGGGAAAAGGAAGTTTGTGTGCGGGGGGTTTGGGATTTCCAGCAAGCATGTGTGAGCGTATTTGATAGGAGTGAATGGAGGCATATGGTTTTAATACTTGACGTGCTGTTGGAGTGTGAGCAAAGTAACATTTATGAAGGGATTCAGGGAAACCGGCAGGCCGGACTTGAGTTCTGGAGATGGGAAGTACAGTGCCGGCACTCTGAAGGAGGGGTGTAAATGTTGCAGTTTTATAACTGTAGTGTAAAGCACCCTTCTGGCAAGACAGTGATGGAGTGAATGATGATGAAAGTTTTTCTTTTTCGGGCCACTCCTGCCTTGGTGGGAATCGGCCGATGTGTTAATAAAAAAAAAAATATATATATATATATATATATATATATATATATATATATATATATATATATATATATATATATATATATATATATATATATATATATAGACACATCCGTCAGGCATTTAGGGGAATTTTATATAAAAAGTGTTTTTACTGTATAAAGATTTTTAAATACAACTTTGATATTAAAATTCTTAAAAAGAAGGCATATTAACCAAGTTTTCATGGTAAGGAGAACCAACATATTTTTGGTTGAATAAAGTTGGTTGTCCCTTTTGGACTGTAAAAGTATTTCTAGCTATTTTAAAAGATTTATCAATTACGTTTCTTGGGTATTTTAAATCATTAGCTATTTCATAAATTTTAGAGATTTCTTCATCTATGAATTCTGGACTACAAATACGTAAAGCTCTCAAACATTGAAGAGAAAACCGACACTTTAACTCTATCTTGATGTGAAGAATAATAGTGTACATAGCTACAATTATTTGTAGGTTTTCTGTAAATTTTAAATTTAAAATCAATGTTACCCTTAATAATAAAAACATCTAGGAAGGGCAATGAGTTATTTACTTCGAATTCAACAGTAAAATTTATAGAATGAGCTAAGCTATTTAATTTAACAAGGAAATTATTTATGTCTACATTCTTAGGCATAAGGCACTTAGCTCTGGAAATAAATGGTATAAAATACCGACACAACGGAAAATAAACACATAAGCAGTATAATGTGATCCTTCATTGACAACGTTTCGCCCACGCAGTGGGCTTTATCGATAAAGCCCACTGCGTGGGCGAAACGTTGTCAATAAAGTATCACATTATACTGCTTATGTGTTTATTTTTCCACCACTTAGCTCTATTGGGAAGGATTGTGTTAAGCAATCTTGTTTCGAAAAATTCCATGTATAACTTACTAAGAACAGATGAAAGAGGATTTCCCATTGCAATACCAAACTTCTGAGTGTAAAACTCATCATTAAATACAAATTTTGCATCAACAATATAAAATTTAATAAGTTTAATGATACTAGGAACTGGCAATGGTAAATCGTAATTAACCAGTTCTTCAGATAAGAAACTTAGTAAATCATCAACTGGAACTTTTGTAAACAAGGAGGTAACATCAAAACTAACCATATTGAAATCATTTAAGTCAGTCAAGGTGCTTAATTTATCAACTAAATCTAAGTTGTTTTTAACATTAAAATTAGATTTTTTTACAACAATTGGGCTCTAAATGTCAAAAATTTATAATTAATAAAATTTGGAAGAATTTAATGATAAATTGGGCAAATCTTAATGCTTGGGTAGAGTTTCAAGTCCTCTTTGCAGAGTCAGCCGATGCCACGCTACTGTGAGGTGTGGGCTTTGTTAGTATGATGTGACTGTGAGGTGTAGTCTTGCCCCTTTATGCTTTTTGTTTATGTTTTGTTTTATAGTTCCTTGATAATGTGAGTAGTCACGAAAGGCTTGGAATTCTTCTTTTTTTTCATAGTGGTTGTCTTATATATATATATATATATATATATATATATATATATATATATATATATATATATATATATATATATATATATATATATATATATATATATATATATAATATAATATATATATATATATATATATATATATATATATATATATATATATATATATATATATATATATATATATATATATATATATATATATATATATATATTACTTAAAATATCCTTGTATTATCGCACTAATTAAGAAGCTTTAATTAGCTGTTTTAACGTTATTTGTAATTTGTATCCCTTCATGGGGAAGCTTCTGATCTGAGGAATTAGACTATCACCTTCGCGGATAGAATCGAAATACCTACTCCCCCTCTCTCCCCCTCCCTCCCCCCTCTCCCTTTGGGCCTCATTATTTGGGGTTATTTAAGCCTTCTTGAGTTTCAGCTCCTAGACCGGAAAATGAGAAAGTTGTCTGTCCCATACCATTAAGGACCTAAGTTGTGGTGCAGTTTGCCTGGTCAACCAGACTGTTGCTGCTGGCGGCCCACTGGACCACATATCACTGTGTGGTTGATCTGGCACTTGTTGGAAATACTTGCCCGAATTCCTTTGAAAACATCTATAGTTGTCCCAGCAGTTTTTGTGATATCTTCTGGTAACGTGGTGACATAGCCTGGTACCAGAATGTTGATACTATGTTATCTTATTGTTCCAAGGCACCCCTGTTTTTTAATGAGTTTATTTAAAAAATTTCACCTCTCTGTCTCTCCCCATCAGTTACATCAGTTACATTAGTTAGCAAATCTGGAACTAGGCCTTCAGGTACGTTCCACATATGCAATATATTAGCATGAATCTCTCCTCCTCTCCAAATGTGAGTACATATTTAGGACTCTAAGGTATTTACAATTTTTAAGTTTTGGCCCTATGTGGGCCAAAAATGATCTCTGCATCTATTTCAATTATGATATCTTCCTGCCCTAAACGAAGCCGTCAACATTAATATTCTAAATGAGAGAACTCAAGCAGTGTCACCTTGACACTGCTTCCTTGTTTTGAAAGCTCTTATTTTCCACCCCATCGTTTTAGGAGCGCCCTGACATTTGCTTTATTGTGTTATTTGAAAGAAAGGTTAATCAATTATTATTACTTTCCTTCTATTTCATTATCCTCTTTAATAATAATAAGCTTTATTTCTACAAGTACATGTACAAGGAATACAGGTCTTGCTGACATCAATGAAACACTACTGTATAGAAAGCCGCTTGTTATGCAGAGCATCTCGGGCAAATTAGGTTAATTTTGTCCCAGGATGCGACCCCACCAGTCGACTAACATGCAGGCACCCATTTTACTGATGGAGAACATAAACAACCGGGTAAAGAAACACGCCAAATGTTTCTATCCTTTCCGAGAATCGAACCCGGGCCGTCGCCGTGGGAAACTAGAGTTTAGCCACCAGGTCAAGGGACCTGGTGTTTTTTTTTATGCGGGTTCTTTGAGTTGTACATTCTTTCCATGCCAAAAAATCAGAACGCTACGCTCTAGGTATTCAAATTCCTTGAACACGTTGCTAATGGATTCGCCATAGAATGACTTACACCAAGTCCAGGAGCTGGGGGAGTAATCCCCATCGCTTATAACAAGATTCATTATATGTTCTCATGCAAGATGATAACGTCAAAAATGGGTGGGAAATTTAAACTAATTACGGTTAGACATAACCCTAATCTTCAGCTAATTGGTCTTGAAAATGGGTACACCGGCAGAGCTAAATCATAGTTGTTAAGGATAAACTCTTGAAATAGACTGAAACGGAGTGAATTAAGAGCTACAGAGGAAAAAGGGTTTGGGGAATGATAGCCAAAGAACTCTTTACAGACCAAGAGTAACATAGTTTCCGGTACTTTAAAAATCCTCCGGGAAACCCCCGGTGTACTGTCATTCACATTTTGCAGGTAAGTCTAGGCTTCTTTTTTCCAGCTGGGCAGGTTTATATACCAGGCTTACTATAATAAGCGGATTCGGGTGGGCTTCAGGAGTACCCAATTACACAAAATGCTTCTAGATGTATTGTTAGAGTCACCTTTATGTTATTGTTTTTAATTTATAGTCATTGGTATGGATATATTCTGATCGCATCCTGGGGAATACAGCTTACTCCATAAAGACCTAATTACCCCTAATCCTTCCTATCCCATCCTCCCCATCCCACCTTTCCTTTCCCCCACTCTCCCATCACTTCCTATCCCCTTTCCCGTTTTCAGCCTTGGGATTCTTCCAAAAGCACTCTAGTTCAGGGGAGAAGGAAGGGGTGGAATTGTTTAGGGGGGGGGTTGGGCTAAACCCGGGGGATTTTGGGTTTTTGGTTTTTACTTTGGCCCTTTAAGGGGTTAGGGGTTATGGCATGGGTTTTTTCCCCCTGGGCCGGGGGGCCCATTCTGGCAAAACTTTTTTTCCTTTCGGTGCTGGGATCGAGGGGGATTACGCCCCTTTTTATTCCTCCTAGGAGCTATCCCTCCACGTCCCCCCCCTTTTTTTAAAAATACAAAGAAAGAATGACATAATTGAGTCCCAACATAAACAGTTTCCTTTTGTTTCCGCACCTTGTTCCGACCCTACCTCGTTATTTGACCACTCTTCGACATTTCTAATGCCCTGTACCTTCTGCTGGTGCTGTTTCGTCACCGCTCCAGGCACCGGGGTTCCACCTGACCTCTTTGATACAACCACCTCCGCACTTTGCCCTTTTGCTTCCGGCTTCTCCTTCTACGGTGAGACGATTTTCGGATCGCCCGCCCGCCCCACGTCGGATTGACTCCGGTCCCACCCCCAAACGATAGATATATCCTTACCTGATGATAACCCTCTCGCTTTCTTCTCATTCTGCCCAGAAAAGACCGGCACACAACCCCCCCCTTACATGCTATGTTTCAAAATACAAATGGACTAAGTTTTTTACTCTGTGACGTACTTTCTTGACTATCTTTCCGATTATAGTATTAAAAAGGCACTTTTACGCCATGTTGGTAGAGAAAAAATTCTCATGCTCTCAAGGGGGTTAAAAATGTATCGTCACAGTCCAGAGTGTTTTTCCAAGTCACGATCTTTTTCTCCATAAAACCCATAGATGCTATTCCTGTAACTATTGAAAACATCATTCTCTAAACTTGTAGGGGTACTGTCATTCTACCTCATACAATTGTCCAAAAAAATTTTCCCAGACATGTGGTGATGACATTCTGGAACAGCTTGACCCTTTAAGTCCTCCCAATCCTCAAAGTAGACATTTTGTCCTCCCTGCCCACAGGGGGGAGACACTTCCCTTGCAAAAAAAGTTTAAACTTTGACTGGTGAAGCTTCCTGTCCATGGTTTTATTACGGACACTTAAAGTTCGGGTGACCCCTTCACCGGAACAAGGTGAAATTGCTGGCGTTTTGGTCATTCATCAAAATATTGCAGGTCCATACCAAATCCCCAGTTTTGTGATGCCAACACCATACTAATACGTCATGAGGTCAAAATCTTACCCTCCCCGTTGCTTATTAAATGAGCGAGAAATCCGTTGTCCCAAATAGACGGGTTTTCCCCCATATGCTAGGGCAGTCTCTCATCTTTGCCTCCAAGGGAGACTTCCTATTTCTTATTCTCGAGTTACTACACGACTTCACTTTTGGGGTCCCAACTCCGCAGCCTCTTGGTCACCCTTCCACAGTCACCCTGTCTTTTGCTGTCCTGGACTCAGAGGTCCCCCCCTCGGCACCTCATTATGTTCTCGCCTCTTCCTCTTCTCACTCAAAATGTTTCTGTCTACAACACCTCGTACAACACCTGCCCATCGCCCTACTTCTCCGAAGTCCAAAATCCTCATTGTTAAAATCTCGTTCAACCCCTCCTTCCATTCTACTCACTGCACATTTTTTCCCTTTCCAGTTCTCTACCTGGTTCTTCACCTTAACTGGCTTTGTTACTGAGTGTGGAGGTTCATCTTCTATCGCACAGTATCTTCCTCCCCTATCCCCTCACACGTTTCTTCCTCTTTTGCCCTCCCAGGTCGCTTCCTCTCCTGTCCCTCCCAAGTTTTTCCAGTTCCCTCTATCCTTTCGTCCTCCCTACTTAAGTACAATCCATCGTCTACCCAATCTTTACTCACCCTCCTCCTTCCATCTCCAATATCTTCCTATATACAACGTTCTTGTCCTCAGAAACACTTTAAGCTATCTCAGAATATATTGAGGAGACTAGACCATTGATGGACACCGATCCACCTCCTGTTCCTCCTCTTCACTCTTCTCCGTCTGCACATCTCTTTCCTTGCAGCGTACCAATCCTTCGCTACTTGAACATTTTCCGCTGCCTCCACATGTGGGCTTTTCTAACCCTTCTTGTATCTTTTCTTCGCAAATCATGGCTTATTTACAGTGGAATATCCGAGGCCTCGAGTTAACTGGGGTGAGCTTTAGGTGTTGCTCTCCCAGTTTTCCCTGTTTTTGCTTGTCTACAAAAACGCAAATTACGCTCCACTATTATCTATCCCATCTCGGGCTATGTTTTATTATATTCATGGGATCCTTATCCCGATGAAACCTTTAATGAAAGTGCATTTTATATACACCGGTATTCCATACCATCAGCACTTTGTTCATACTTCGCTGCATTACACTACAGGACGCATCCACTTGAATAAGGGTATACAATCTGTTCTTTGTATCTTTCTCCTTCTCGGGCATTATCTATCCCAGATGTTGCATTTCTGGTTTCTTCCTTACAGCCACCACTTCTGTTACTTGGCGATTCTATTACTCACCATTTCTCTGGAGTGGGGACCACACTGTGACTCCTGCGGCATTCAGTTGGAGGCTTTCTCGCTTCTCTCCCCATCCATGTTTTAAATACGGGTACTCCCACCCATTTTGATCCAGGTACTCATTCTCTCTTGCATCGATTTTCTCGGTTTGCTCTTCCTCAGCTGCACTACACTTTACCTGATCTGTCTTCCCAGACTTACATGACAGCGATCGTTTTCCAATTATCCTTTCTTCTCCTTCGTATTCACCACCTCCTCGTAGCTCACGCTGCCAGTTTGACAGAGCGAATTGGGACCTTTACTCGCGTCAAACTGCTTTTAGTAAGGATCCTTCTTTGTCCTCCAGTGATGAGGTTATACACTTCTTCTCGACCTCAGTTTTAACCGCATCTTCACATTCTATACCCCCAAACCTCGGGTGGTCTTCTGCTTGTGCTCGGGCAGTGCGTTTGAAAGCGCTGCGGGGGCAGGTACCGGTACAATAGAACCACAGAGCGACTCCTTGATTTTAAACAGAAGAGAGCTGTCGTCCGCCGTGTCATCCGTGGCGCTAAATGCACTTGCTGGCGGGATTGTTTTACAGTCACTTCGGCTTCCTCTATGAGTGCAGTCTGGAAAAAGTGCGGAAACTGAGTGGTGAATACTTCCGGACCCGGCTCCTGTTTTTGGGGTTGCAGGTGTCGCTATAGCAAATCTTCTTGACGTTCCCACCGAAATTGATAATCATCTTGTACGTATATCTCAGGGACTCCATCTATGCCCCTCGTTTCTCTCCTCCAAGTCTACCAGAGAGTCAGAGCCCTTAATTTTTCTTCTACCAGAGACGAATCATATAATGTGTCTTTTACACTTCTGGAACTGGAGGCAACACTCCTCTTGACGATCAACGGCAGCTGGCCTGACGGCATTCATATGTTACAGCATTTACATCAGTCAGCTCTTGCTGTCCTCTTACGACTCTTTAATCTAATTTGTTCGCAAGGAGTTCTTCCAGCAGTGGAAATCTGCCATTGTTCTCCCTTTAAGAACATAAGAATGGAGGAACACTGCAAAAGCCTACTGGCCCATACAAGGCAGGTCCTTATCAAAACCACCACTACCTAAGAATTTACTCCCGTACTCACGACACTAATCAAACTCAGCCCCTCCCACTCATATATTTGTCCAATCTCTTTTAAAGCCACCCAAGGTCCTAGCCTCCATCACCCTACTCGGAAGATTGTTCCACGCATCTACAACTCTGTTCGAAAACCAGTACTTGTCTATGTCCTTTCTAAATCTAAATTTATCCAATTTAAATCCGTTATTTCTGGTTCTTACTTGGTTCGATATCCTCAGTATTTTATTAATATCTCCTTTGTTTATGCCCATCATCCACTTGTACACCTCGATGATATCTCCCTCATTCTACGCCTCTCCAGAGAGTGGAGATTCAATGCTCTAAGTCTATCTTCATACGGGAGATTTCTTATACTGTAAATCATTTTAGTCATTCTTCTTTGTATGTTCTCCAATGAATCTATATCCATCATGTAGTAAGGAGACCAAAACTGAGTTGCATAATCCAAATGAGGTCTCACTAGTGATGTATAGAGCTGTAAAATAACTTTTGGACTTCTGTTGCTTATACTTCTTGAAATAAATCCTAGTAATCTGTTAGCCTTATTGCGCACACTTAGGCAAACAGGGTACTCGGGACATGATGCCTCCTATTATAGACTCATTGCTCTTATCAATGGAATGAGTGATAGAACGTCTGGTAAATAGGCGATTAGTGTGGCATTTAGAGACACATAATAGTCTCTCCACTAAATAACAAAAAAAAAGGCACAATACCGTGACTGGAACAATACATAAATAACCCGCACATAAAAGAGAGAAGCTTACGACGACGTTTCGTTCCGACTTGGACCATTTACAAAGTCACACTAACAAAAAGAAGAGAGGGAGGGAGTATATATAGAGGCCAGCAGACAGGGACGGGAACAAGAAAGTGGTGGAGTAATAGTGGTAGTAGTAGTAGTGGTACTATTATTATTATTAGTAGTAGAGTCAGTCATATACTAGGAAAGAGGAGCACTGCCAGGGAGCTAGTGGCCCACATAGGGTAGGAACAAGAACGCAGAGGGGGTAAAAAATAATAATGAAGGACACATACAAGGCAAGAGAAAGAAAATCCAGAGGAGAAAGAAGAAAGAGAAAAGAGGAAAGGGAAAGAGGGAGAAGGGGAAAAGTATCAGGTTAAGTCACGGGTGTTCTGAAGTTTGGAGCATTTAACAATGTAATGGGAAAGGAAAGCATCTCCAGAGACAAAGCCAGGGCTAAGATGCATACAAGGAAAGTTGTACTCACCTAGTTATGGCTGCAGGGGTCGATTCACAGCTCCTGGCCCCGCCTCTTCACTTGCCGCTACTGGGTCACTCTCCCTGCGCCATGAGCTTTATCATATCTCTTCTTAAAGCTATGAATGGATCCTGCCTCCACTACATCACTTCCCAAACTATAAGGGAGGATTCAACCAGACGGCGACCGTGAAAGTTGGACGTAAGGTAGACAATTTTAGCAGAAGACCAATCAATAGAATGACTGTGATCTCTGACATGACAGAAAATAGTATTATTGGTGTCGGCAAGCCTAACACTATTTTTGTGCTCCCTAAGTCTGTCAGAAAGAGATCGGCCAGTTTCTCCAAAGTACTGAAGAGGACAGGAGGAACAGGAAATAGAGTAGACACCAGGAACATCTATAGAGGGAGGGGAGGTATGAACTAGATTAGTGCGAAGAGTGTTAGTCTGGCGAAAAGTAAGTTTGTTGTCTAAGGAACGGAGAAAGTTGTTGAGATTAGAGATACCGGAAATGTAGGGAAGGCAGAGGACAGGAGAGTTCCCAGGAGTAGAGAGTTTGGGAGAGAAGAAAGTCCGTTTGGCACGAGAGAAAGCAGAGTCTATGAAATGGGAAGGGTTGCCAAGACGGGAAAATGAATTATGAAGAGTGGAAATTTCTGCTTCAAGGAACTGAGGATCACAAATGCGGAGAGCACGGAGAAAGAGGGAGATGAGAACACTTTTCTTGACAGATGAAGCATGATAAGAAAAGTAGTGAATATACATGCCACTGTGCATAGGCTTGCGGTACACGGAGAAGGCAAAACCTGTAACTGAGCGGTGGACATGAACATCAAGGAAAGGAAGCAAAGAATTAGATTCCCATTCAGCTTT
The DNA here is from genome assembly GCA_009830355.1 of Cherax destructor. NCBI lineage: Eukaryota > Metazoa > Arthropoda > Malacostraca > Decapoda > Parastacidae > Cherax > Cherax destructor. The sequence continues at coordinate 12,712 of WNWK01002532.1, forward strand.
AAACTTAATGGAAGGTGCAAGATTATTAAGAAATGGTAGGAAGAGACTAGAGTCATGAGGCCAAAGAGCAAAGATATCATCTACATAGCGGAGCCAGAGTGAAGGACGTACATCAATAGTACGAAGAAGAACAGTCTCGAAGTATTCCATGTAAAGATTAGCAAGAACAATAGATAGAGGAGAGCCCATAGCGACACCAAAGGTTCGAGAATAATATTTACCTTGGAAGGAAAAGGAATTAAGAGTCCACACAAAGGCGTATAAGAACAAGAAAGACATCAGTAGGAATAGGGAGATGAAGTGACCCTTCATTGGCTTTCTCTCTGAGAAAATTAAGGACATTATCAAGAGGGACATTAGTAAAGAGGGACTCAATGTCAAGACTAAGCATCTTACAGGGAGGGCGAACCCGTTCGATGAAGTCTTGAGAGTGACGAAGGTGGGCAGGAGGAAAAGTAGCAAGAAAGGGAGTGAGGGTTTTGGCTAGCCAAGAAACAAGAGAATAAGAGACAGAACCTCTAGAAGATATGATGGGACGCAGAGGAATATCAGGATTGTGAGTTTTGGGAAGGCCTTAGAAATAGGGCAGAGAGGGACTGATGACACGAAAACGTTGAAGAAGGTCAAAGTCAGAAGGACAGAGGTCGGAGAGAGTCCTTAGATTCTTGTTAAAAGTTCTCTTGATGCGATCGAGTGGGTTGGAAACGAGAGGAGTGTAGGTACGTGAGTCAGAGAGCAAGACATCGGCTTTACGGAGGTAATCCTCGCGATCAAGGATAACTACCGAATTACCTTTGTCAAAAGAGAGTATGACAATGTTAGCGTTATATTTAAGAGAAGAAAGGGCAAGTTGATAGTGGCGCGAAAGGTGATGGTTCTTAGAAAACAGACTATCAAGAACAGGAAGGAGAACGCCACGAAAAGTGAACAAATCAGGAAGATTATTATTACGAGAGCGAGACTGGCGAAAAGAATCAAAAGAGCTAATCATGTGAATACCAGCGTGAGGGGCAAGTGAAGTGGCAAAGGAAAGACCAAAACTAAGCAGTTCAAGCTCATGTTGAGAGAGTGTGACAGAAGACACATTAGTAACACAGTCGGTAAGGGAGAATTTAGACCAAGGACTATCTGAGATGAGACGTTGAAGTTTGTTCTGTAGTTTAGTAGAATGCATTTGTGAATTCAGGCGAGCAGTGTCAAAAAAAAATGGTAGTGAGAAGGTTACAGAGATCTTGTGGAAGAGAAGCAAAGAGAGCATGTTGACGCTGACGGAGAGTAAAGAAGGCATCTTCAACCTGAGACTTAGTAGAAATAATGAGCTGTTGGCGTTGGAGACGAGCATGACCAGGAAAGGGAGTGCACAGTGGGTTGGGTTTCAGGAAATGGGAGAAGGAAGGTGGTAAAACTTGTTCAGCAAGACAGTCACGTAGAAAGCGAAGCTGATCCTTACGACGCCTGGTAGCAATAAGAGCAGCCTCATAAGAACGAAAGAGAGATTTAAAAGAAGAAAGAACGCTTACCTGCAATGAAACTACGAAACAAGAGGTTTTGAATCATTTACCTAACTGCGGCAGTCCAGGATTCGACCCCATGACACATTGTCCCGCCTAAAGAGGCCACGCAATTTGCATGTCATCTTACCAACTGAGCCATCGATTCTACAAACAACATTAGCCTAGCGAACTAGGTTTTTCATGTTCGAGACACTCGTGGCAGTTGTATGCTCAAGGATTAATTTCAGTCTCCTCCTGTTTGAATACCCGCCTCCACAAACAGTCTATATAGCAATGAAATAACGAAACAAGTGGGTAGACTGCTTGTGGAGGCGGGTATTCAAACAGGAGGAAGCTGAAATTAATTATTGTGCATACAACTGCCACGAGTGTCCTCGCAACATGAAAAAAAGCCTAGTTCGCTAGGCTCATGTTTGTAGAATCGATGGCTCAGTTGGTAATGTGACATGTACTTTGTTGTGTGGCCTCTTGTGGCGGGATAATGTGTCGTGGAGTCGAATCCTGGCCTGCCGCAGTTATGTAAATGATTCAAAACCTCTTGTTTCGTGGTTTCATTCCAGGTAGTGATCTTTGAAAATGAGATCCTCTGACATTATCACTCCCAGGTCTTTCACATTAGTTTCTCGCTCTATTGTGTGACTGGAATTTGCTTTAAACTCCGATACACTTTTAATTTCCTCGAGTTTGCCATATCGGAATAATTGAAATTTCTCTTCATCAAACTTCATATTATTTTCCGCGGCCCATGTAAAGATTTGGTTGATAACCACTTGGAGTCTTTGTGACATGGATGGATGACACTGCCATGCAAATACGGATGTCATCCGCAAAGGAAGACACAGAGGGAAGGAGGGAAACTCACAAGAAATAAACAAGAAGTACGTGAAGAGCTCAGCATGAAATTTAGGAAAGTATTCTCAGGGGATACACAAAGGCTTCCAGCAAACCGAGGAGGTAAGGTATACCAACAAGTGCTAGACAAACAACACACAAGAGCAGTATGTGAAGAAACTGCTATGGGAACTAGATACCTCGAATGCTCTGTGCTCAGATAACATCTCTCCATAAGTCCTGAGAAAGGGAGCAGAGGTACTGTGTTTCCCGCTGACAATCTTCAGCAAATCTATCGAAACATGACTGCTTTAGGTGTGAAAGACAGCAGATGTAATCTCTGATTTTAAGAAAGACAGACAGGGTGCATTAAAGTACAGACCAGTGTCACTGACTGCATATGTAAAGTCATGTAGACGATTATCAGCAGAAAAATGGTGGATCACCACCAGCACGGCTTCAGTGATGGAAAATTCTTTGTCATAAACCAACTGGAGTTCTATGACAAGGTAACAAAAATAAGACAGGAGAGAGAGAGAGAGAGAGAGAGAGAGAGAGAGAGAGAGAGAGAGAGAGAGAGAGAGAGAGAGAGAGAGAGAGAGGTGGGTAGACTGCATTTCTTGGACTGTAAAAAACTCTTTCAAAACAGTATCGCTCAAGAGATTGGTACAAAAGTTAAAAGCAGGAACACCAGCAAAAGCACTGCAGTGGATCACAAATGAAACAACGAGTGATGGTACGTGGAGAGGTGTCAGAATGGGCGTATGTATCGAGCGGGGTTCCACAAGGGTCAGTTCTAGGGAAGATGCTGTTTCTTTTATATGTGAATGGCATCATGGAAGGGGTACATTCACAGGTGTCCCTGTTTACAGATTATGTGAAGCTAATGCGGAGAATTCAATCGGACGAGGATCAGGTAGGACTACGAAGGAATCTGAACAGGATGCAAACCTGATCCAACAACTGGCTCCTGGAGTTTAACCCCACCAAGTGTAAATATGTGTAGCTTGGAGAAGTTTAAAGAATACCGCAGACGGAGTATATTCTCGGGGTCAAAGGTTACAAACCTCACTCAGGGAAAGGGATCTTGGGATGAGCATCATAACGAGTACATACTCTAAAGAACACATCAACAAAATAACCGCTGCAGCATATGGGCGCCTGGCAGCCGCTCCTCGACGTCTAAGTAAGGAATCATTCAAGACACTGTACACCGTGTATGGCAGGACTATATTGGAGTATGCAGCACGGTAAGGAAGCCACAACTGGTCAAAAAATTAGAGAAAGTCCAACTGTTTGCGACAAAACTAGTTCCTTGAGCTAAGGCGTATGTCCTATGAAGAGAAGTTAAGAGAGCTAACTTGATGACACTGGAGGACAGAAGCACTGGGGGTGACATAATGACTATGTACAAATAATGAGAGGAATTGACAAGGCGAACAGGGACAGAATGGTTTTAGAGATTTGAAAAAAAGTAACAAGAAGATACAGCCGTAACTTGAAAACTTATATGAGTCACATTGATGTTAGGATGTACTTCTTTAGCTTTAGAGTTGTCAGGAAGTAGAACAATTTGGAGAGTGAAGTAGTGGGTGCAGGATCCTAGCATTGCTTTAAGAAGAGATACAATAAAGCTCTTGGAGAAGGGAAAGGATGGACCTACTAGTGACCAGCGAAGAGGCGGGGCCATGATATGTGAATCGGCCCCTGTAACCATATATAGGCGAGTACATGCAGGCAGGCAGAGTACATGGTAAACATCTGAATACACTGTACAATGTTTACTTATGTATATACGTACGAATTAAGAAAGCATGTTTACTGTCCAAGTATATGTTAGTCTCTGAGACGCATTTGTACTTATGTTCGTGACAGCATTTGAATATCGCATTTATTCTTACACACTTTTGCATATCTGTGTGCAACATTGTGTATATACTTACAGGCATAAGTAGTACTTAAAATGGGTGGGTATATATATAAATAACATTTATACACCGGCGGGATAATTAATGTGTGCGGTTATGAATATTTGGTTTTGATCAATGTGTCTTATATTCAATACATGTTTTAATATAATCAAATGAATAATAATAATTATAATAATAATAATTGTAGTAGTAGTATTTATACATACTCGTATTTCGCAAATTGGTGGAGGTCTCAGCCAGGCGAAGCTGATACACTAAGTGCAACTGTGTGTTCTGGACAGAGTGACTGGCGCCACGACGCTCACTCACGACCTACTGTAACATGATGGTCATTACCCTCAGAGAGAGAGAGAGAGAGAGAGAAGAGAGAGAGAGAGAGAGAGAGAGAGAGAGAGAGAGAGAGAGAGACATACAGACAGAGTGAGTGAGAGTGAATGACAATCATTGAAAGTGCTGCTAACAGTACAGTAGACCCCGAAGTTTGTATCGAGGTTTTCTAATTCTGTCTGGGTAGCAGAGATTGTGATAGTATAGTGGAAGGTTCTCTCACCATCCTTCATCAACTCCGGCCAACTTGCTGCCTGGAAAATGATGGTGAAATGTTTTCATGACAAATAAATCAACGATATTTATAAAGAAAGTATAAACTGAATTTATCATCACTCCTGACCTTTAACTGCCCACATGGGTTTAGCGTGTCTTGTAATGAACTTTATATTTTTGCATTTTTTTTACACTTACAGCTTCAGCGGGAAGCTTTTGCCATACAATAATAATTATGTTTGCATCTGTGGAAAAAAGAGCATTATGCATGGAGGCAGAAAGGTGAATGTATGAGAGTATAGTGGTGTCAAGGCCTTTATATAGGTGTGAGGCATGGGTTGTGAATGTTGCAGCAAGGAGGAGGCGAGAGGCAGTGGAGGTGTGTGTGAGGGCAATGTGTGGTGTGAATATTATGCAGAAAATTCATAGTTTTGAGATTAGGAGGAGCCACGCAGCTACGTATTATCCAGAGTACTGATGTAGGGAGGAAGTTATTGGTGTTAAATAAAAATAAAGAGAAGGAGAAGGAAAATAAGGGTCATGCAAGGAAAGGTTGGAGGGAGTAAATAGGGTTTTGTAAGTGTGGGGCTTGGACGTCCTACAGGCGTGGTGTGTGAGCGTGTTAGACAGGAGACAAGTAGAGTTTATGAGACAAGTAGAGTTTATGACTTAACGTGCTGTGGGAATGTGAGCAAGGTAACATTTATGGAAAGATTCATGGAAACCGGTTAGCCGGACTTGAGTCCTGCACTGTTATTGATATATTTGACGTACACAGTTACAATTTCATCTTAAACATTACATGTTTATATGATGCTTATTGATAATTGATTATTCACCTTCACGGACAATTTGTGACTTACTGAAGATGTTGACAAATATCAAAGCTTCTAGTTCACTTGATCAGTGGTTAAAATATACAGAATAAGTTAAATACTGACCTTCATATTACAACCCGCATCCAGGTTACCAATGAATGTAGCTTCTCCTGTAATAAAGAGGATTTGTTTCCATGCCATAACATTTGTCTCTTCCGATCAGCTTCAAACTTTCACTATTCGTTTATCGTACTTGTGGAAATTTATTATTAATTATGCACGTGCGGTGTTGCTACTTAAATCACTAAATAATAATGTTTAGCATGAAGTAAATGGAATAGGCTTCCTCAAGTTGGTGCAGTGATGCTGGTGAGCTCTTGATCCTCGGAACTGGAATTACCCTCCATTCCTGGGACTGAATCTGAATGTCTCGCTTTCCACAAGCACTATATTGACCCCCGATTAAATTAAAATAATTTATAAACTGTGTTCTGAACCTTGTTAAATTATTAGTAATAACTGGAGAACACATCTGGTCGACTTCAAACTTTGAATGCTGATGTATTTTCCTCAAAGGCAGCTTCGTCATGGTTTTTTGACTATGTACAGTTTTTATGCATACATTTTATTAATCAAAATGGTTTCTGTGAAATAACTGGAGAATGTCTTTTGAGATGAGAAACAAGTCACCGTGCTTGACTATATTGGATTATCCCAGGTTTAACCCACATACTGTACTTTGATTTGTCCATAGCACTTACGTGCCCTAATGATCACCGTAAAAAAAACCGTGTTATATACCCGGAGTTGAAATACTACTTAATTATTTACTTTTTAAAAGCTGATGGTCTTACTTAGAGAAACCTAGGTCTCAATACTGTTATTAATACGATAATGTGTGTGTGTGTGTGTGTGTGTGTTTGTGTGTGTGTGTGTGTGTGTGTGTGTACTCACCTAATTGTACTCACCTAATTGTGGTTGCAGGGGTCGAGACTCAGCTCCTGGCCCCGCCTCTTCACTGTCTGCTACTGGGTCTCTGCTCTCCCTGCTCCATGAGCTTTATCATACCTTGTCTTAAAACTATGTATGGTTCCTGCCTCCACTATATCTTTCTCTAGACTATTCCACTTCCTGACTACTCTGTGGCTGAAGAAATACTTCCTAACATCCCTTTGACTCATCTGAGTCTTCAGCTTCCAGTTGTGTTACCTTGTTTCCGTGTTCCCTCTCTGGAACATCCTGTCACTGTCTACCTTGTCAATTCCCCGCAGTATTTTGTATGTCGTTATCATATCTCCTCTGACCCTTCTTTCCTCAGTGTTGTTAGTCCTATTTCCCTCAACCTTTCTTCATAAGACAGACCCCTGAGTTGTGGAACTAACCTTGTCGCAAACCTTTGCACTTTCTCTAGTTTCTGTGTGTGTGTGTGTGTGTGTGTGTGTGTGTGTCAGTGAGGTAGGGAGAGGAAAGCATCCCAGTGTGTGTGATGGAATACAGGCATTAACTATCACACGGCAGCTTCAGGGTCCGACTCTGGTTCAGAGTGGAATTAAATCATAACTATTCAGGCACTGGCCATTTATTACGTGCATGATTAATGAACATTTTGGCTGCTACACTGGACATACAGGTTCTATGGTTTACATGTATATACATGTATACATTATATGTGTATATGAGCTATAACCTAGCAATTGTGGAATACAAATTTGGTAGACGCTCGATTCCATCGTGAAATATATTATATGCTAAGGTCGTTTCAAGAGTATTCTTCACGAATGAATTATATATATATATATATATATATATATATATATATATATATATATATATATATATATATATATATATATATATATATATATATATATATATATATCAATGCGTTGGCCAATGACTCGAACCCATGTTGTACTGGCCCGCCTCATGGTGAGCAAGAACCACATAATGCTTTAACCCACAGGACCACCAAATCCTACAAGAATGACGCAGCCAGCAGGGCTAGCTGTTTTACCGTCATCCGAGGACATACGGTGGTGTGGGAGCTTCTAAGCTATTTCATTCTCCTTCCCGTTTGGTGTACTAGCTAGTACTATTTGTATAGTATACCTTAAGGAAGCTAGTCACTCGTTGCCCTCTACTATCTGTCTTTGTTGAACAATTGCTTTGCCTTTACTAGCAACTCTATTTTGAATATTGCTTTTTAAAAGTATCCCTGGGGTCTTCTGGTAATATCTGCTGTTTTCAACCCTAGTACTGCAGCCTGATTGTTTCTCACAAACACCCATACCTCTATAATCTGTCAGTTTAAAGTCCTAGACAAGTCATCAATGACCCCCTCAATAGAATTGGCTAATGCAACCTCTCCAGCCCCAGAAAGATGAACCCTATCCCTTGCATACATATCACTTTTGCCGTAGAATTTGTCCCAGTTATCAATGAATGGGATTGCAAGTTCATTGCAGTATCTGTCTAGCCAGCAATTTATACCAATTGCCCTAGACATTCATTCATTGCCCACTCCCTTTCTAGGCAAAAATGCTACATATGATTGGGGACCCTCCCTTAGACCTGACTACTTCTATGGCTGACCTGTACTTATCCAGCAGCTCCTGTCTTCTGCCCTGCCTAATGTCATTTCCACCAGCACTAAGACAGATAATGGGCTTGTTCCCATTACCTGACATAATATTATCCAACCTGCTGACTGTCACTGTTGCATGCAAAGAGTACGTACCCTTTATTCGGAGCATGTTAAACACACCCACATAGGCTGCCCCTCCAACCAGCGAACCATCGTTAAGGGTTTGGTGGTGGACCCCATCACCAAATCAACGACTTGGTTCAGCCAATGATAATGCGGGTCTGGCAATGGGAAAGGTGACATGGATACCACTCGCATATTTGTCACTGTCATTCCTGCATTGAGCTGGTTGTTGTACGGTCATCTGTCTACTGACTGCTGTTTTGCATTGACTACCGTGGCGTGCACTAATACTACTCTCTCTCTGTATATAGTGTACATACTTGTACAAAGCCTTATAATTTACTTGGTGAAGAAAAATACAAAACTTATATATATTCATAGTTGCTTGGTGAAGGAAATACAATTCAAAGCATTTATCTACTTTGTTTCTTTGCTCCAAGCTCCTTTTTACACTCAGGATAACAGGCCTTTGAACCTGAGGTTGTAATATGGGTAGCCTGTCCCGGAGCTGAATTTGGAGACTTAGAGCAGGAGTTGAGCCTAGAGTTGAAGTTAGAGCAGGAGCTAGTCTTGTATCTAGATAGCTTGCTATCTGGCATTGCTTACGCTTAGCCAACGCTTCACGAATTTTGTGTGTCATCTTTGCATTTGCTTCGCTGCAGTCAGCCTTGCTATTGTGTGAGTATTCTGCATATTGGCTTTGTTATTGCGTGTTTGCCTTGCTATCGTGTGAGTATCCTGCAATCGTACCTTGCATAGCGCTACAGCGTGTTACGTTGGGGGTTAATGCCACCTATTCGAGTCAGACGATTAGTGTCTGAGTTAACTCTACTAAAGTTGCCCAAACTCTCTCTACAGCATTGTTGGCGCATCGCTCGTTCTATTGGTGTTGAATAAAAACGCACCCTTACTGCTGTACAGCTGCGTGATATTATAAGGAGTAAACTACAAACTGAAACTATGGCATATCAGTCTCGTGTTTCTCCCTCTGCAGGAGCTGTTAACCGTAGGTCACCATTAAGGTTTCTACAAAATGGGAGAGACAAAACTCCTGAGCAAAACCAGCAAGTCACAGGTGTGGGGTTATCGACAGGTGAGTCTGGTTCACTGGCGCTTGAACTAGCCAGACTCACTCTTGAACAAACTAGAGAACAGCGTGCATTTGCTAAGGAAGAGTTTGATAGAGAGAAGGAGAGGAGGCAATTCCATCAGACTGTAGATGACTTCAATTTGCAAAGGACAGTACAGTTTGTTCCTCGTTTTGTTGAAGCAGAGCCTGAACAGTTTTTCGAAGCATTTGAAAACCAGGCTCGAGCTTTAGGGTGGCCTGAGGTTTATTGAGCGTCACTGGTGCATACTGCGTTGTTTGGTAAGGCACAAGAGCTTACGTCCATCCTCGGTAATGATGACTTTGGAAACTATCGCATTGTGAAAACCACTGTTCTTGGGGCTTATCAATGTATTCCTGCCAAGTATAGGAAAGAATTCAAACTCGGCAGATGGCAGTTGGGTCAGTCTTACGTTGATTTGGTAAGACAGCAGACCAGGGCTTTTACAAAGTGGTACAAGGCAAGTGGTGTCGTTGAATTCGACATTTTGATACAGCTCATATTGGTGGACAACCTACTGGAGTCTGTAAGTCCAGAGGTTCGAGTCTTTCTGCAAGATCGCTCATTAGCTACTGCATTGGAAGCAGCCAGGTTGGCTGATACTTTTGAAACTAACTGCTCCTTGTCCGAGCGGTCTTATCTCTTTCCTCAACAGTCTGGTATGAGCAGAGCTCGTTAAAGAAAAGTTGCTGAGTGGAAAACTAAACGTCAAGATGAAGGTGAATCTCGTCAGCAGCCAACTAAATCACCTGGTGAGCAGCGTTACTTCACTCATGGTCAAACTGGTGAGCGACATCAAACTACTCAACATGGTCATTCGAGGCGGCAGTATCCAGAGTGGCGTAAGCCACAAAATCAACGAGGTGCCAAAGTTAAAGCTGAGATAGTATGTTACAATTGTAATAAACCCGGCCATATCAGGCCCAATTGCCCAAATAAACCCAAACCATTAGGGACAATTTATAATCTCCCTAATAAAATGTCTCAGGAAGAAGTAGAGAAGGGGATGGCCCCCTACTATTGCAATTGTTATATATCTCTTAATAACAGGAGCATTCAGAGAAAATGGAAGTTAGAACCTTTAGGGATACTAGAGCATATTGCTCACTTATAAGAGAGGGAGTACTTCCCCTTTCTGAACAAACCTCTTTGCAGACCTCAGTTCTGTTAGAAGCGTTTGGAGGAGCAGTATTTTCTGTCCCTCTACATAAAATATTTGTGCAGAGTAAATACTACACTAGGTATGTGACTGTATGTGTATCTGAGGGATTCCCCATGAAAGATGTGATGCTATTACTGGGTAATAACATTGAGTCTACTAAATGTATGGAACCCATAATGATTAATTCTTCCCCGATGTTGGCCATAACTCGGGCAAAATCCAAAGTGATGTTTGATGAGAATGTTAACTCGTCCTTATGTAGTTCAATGCTGCTTGTGTCTATTTCCTGAAAAAATTCTATTACATTTACTGTCTTCTCCACGTCTGGCAGTTACCCTGTTTTGATAGATGTCTTAAAGATTCTTGCTAGAGGCACACGCACAGTACCTCAGCTCCCTCTCTCAAGACCTATGGAGTGATGTTTTGTGAGAGCACCTCCTTCGACGTATCTAGTCCTTATCCTCGGGTGTGTGTAGTGTGTCCAGCACTTGCTGGTGTACTCTACCACCTCGGTTTACTGAAATCCTTTGTTTCTCTGAGAATAACTTTCTAAATGTCGTGGTGAGCTCCTCACATATTTCCTTGTTATTCCTTGTAAGGTCCCCTCCCTCCTTCCTCAACCTGGTTACTTGATCATTGACTGTTGTTTCCCTCCTGATGTGGATATATAACAACTTTGGGTCAGATTTGGCTCTCGATGCTATCATTATCATAATGCCGTTGAGACTCCCTCCTTATCCATGAATATTCGTTTCTGGCTCTTCGGTTCAGCTTCTTGTTTTCGTGAGTCCTTTACCTTCTATAGTTTTTCCATGCTCTGGCACATTTGGCTTTGGCCACTTCACACCTGGCAAGCCATGGGTTCCCTCTGGTCTTCCTGTTGTTTCTATTGCCCCTTGGGTATGAACTTCCCCACTGCCTCCCTACACTTTGTTGCCACGTGTTCCATCATTTCCTTTACTGTCTTTTCCTCCTGCTCTCTTCCCCGTTGCACCTCATACAGGAACTGCCTCATGCCTGTGAAGTCAACTCTTTTGAAGTTAGTCGTCAGCCTTCCTTCCCGTGCTGTTCACTCTCCACTGTGTGTGTGTGTGTAAACAAGTAACTGGAGCATTCTGGTAGGTGGTGTGTACATCTGGGTCAAGCTCAGACTGGCTCTGGGATTATATCGCAAGTTGGTGAAGTGTGGGAGTTTAATGCTTGACGGAGACCATTACAGTCAGATTGAAATTGCATGAGAGGCTTTACTCTGGATGTTCTTGGTAGGAGTCCGCTTATTGAAGAGCCTCACCTGACCAACGCACTCACCCGACCATTGCACATCATCTGACCAACGCTCTCGCCTAACCAATACACCTAATCGGTCCAAGGCATTCACGTCACCCGAGCAATGCACGTCACCCGACCAATGCACGTCACCCGACCAATGCACGTCACCCGACCAATGCACGTCACCCGAGCAATGCACGTCACCCGACCAATGCACGTCACCCGAGCAATGCACGTCACCCGGCTCCTGGGTCCCTGCTGACGAACACATCTCTTGACGTAGACTCTCCACCAGATACACTTGTTCCAAATGTCTAATCTAGTTATATTTACATTAATTATGGTCATTAAACCTGCTCGTTGTACTGACTCAGATTCATGTCAAAGCAAAACTTGCTTATTTTGAACCTGTGACCTCAGCACTCAGGAGCAGGTATTAGAAAGGAGGAGCATACACATGAACATACTACTAATTTGATTTCCAAGTGCAGTGCCAAGTGAGTGGGATCCAGAAGGATGACTTGAGCAGGGGGAAGGAAGGGCAGAAAAGAGGGAAAGATGGCTTTCTCTGCTCCCTCAATAACTGTGTTGACAACGACAATTACAGAACTTGTTGTCAAGGGTCCGAAGCATCCAGGGATCAACAGGTCACTGGTGGGTTGGCTTCACCGGCGCTGATGTTACCGTTTTAATTGGCTTAATACAGCTCACTGTCTCTGTCTGTCTGTCTCTGTCTATCTCTTCCCACTTTGAATGCAGCATCAAATATACGTGTGGAACATAGCTCTGGCAGACTTAATGTGTAATGGTATTTAACTCGACACTTTGGATCCTGGAAATACAAGTGTAACAACTTTTGTAGGCGCTTCTTCATTGATTTTATCATTAGACTGGACACTAACGACTGACGAAATTTTATATTTTCGTCATATTTTACTGAAGCATTTATATAAATCTGGTAAACAGGATGGGAATTCAAAGGAGCATGCAAATTTTATTTAGATTGTTGCTGGTTATAAATGATAGTGTGTTACCCACAATGCGAGGAAAAGGACACTTGTGTACAGTTCATGGTATTTAGTAAAGGAAACGTTTCTGCGTCCGTGGCAAAGACGTTATTGTTAATTAACGTCTCTGAATTGTACAGTAAAGTTTACAAATGTCTTTGTACACAAAATAGTTACGGTTGATTCCTCCTAAAAATGATGAATAATAGTCAAGTAAATGTAGCCCCTAGAAGATTTGATAAAAATGAAAATGAAAACAGAATATTACTTTGTGCACGAGGCTTTGCACATTAGAAACACTCTGGGTCAAATTCAGAGCAAGAATCACAGTTTATACGGTTTGTTGACTCCACCGCAACAAATATTGGAGATTTTTGGTAATAAATTTAATTGACTAAAGTCAGTAGCAAATTGATTACAATATCAAGTCTACCCGTCAATAGTGAGTCGAAGTGAATCGAGTGAAGGTCTGCTAGTGATCCATCACAGTGTGCAGCAGCGATGACTGCTGGAGCAGCAGCAGTCCAAGACTGTTGAACAGTCTTGGGCCCCTGACACTTATTGTGCTGTCTCTTAGTGTACATGTGGCGGCCCTGTTTTTCATTGAGAGAATGTTGCATCTCCTGCCGAGTATTTTGCTTTCGTAGGGAGATAAAAGCAAAGTTAAGAATATTCTTCATAGGAAAACCCAGGTTATCTTTATGGACAAGGAAGTTTACATTACAGATAGAAAGAGTAATAGGTTATTTGTCTCAGCGCTGAAGGAAATGATATTGACACTCTATTTCGTGCCTGGCATTAACCAAGGCCACTGAGGTGAAAAACCATATCGACCATATTAATATATTTAACTAAAAGATTTATCAAAGTGAACATGTAAAATAAACCTGAATTCAATAGGTCCTGGAAGGTGAACTAATGATTTTAAATATATATGTATATATATATATATATATATATATATATATATATATATATATATATATATATATATATATATATATATATATATATATATATATATATATATATATATATATATATATATATATATATATATATATATATATATATATATATATATGTATATGTATATATATATATATATATATATATATATATATATATATATATATATATATATATATTATATGTATATATATATATATATATATATATATATATATATATATATATATATATATATGTATATATATGTATATATATATATATATATATATTAAAATATATATATATATATATATATATATATATATATATATATATATATATATATATATATATATATAATTAAGCTCTCATTAATTTACACGAAATTTTATTCTACTTGTCTTAGTAACAATATGAAAGAATTATTTTAATGTACCCACTGAAATAATCATGACTGCAGTAAAAATTTACACAAGTCTCATTAAACAAGCAGAACACGTTAATAACACAGCCACAAATGTGATTGCACAATCAACAAGCCACATGAGAACAAAAAGACTTCTCTGCCTCACCTGCAGAGAAGTGTGTAACGACACCTTCTATATATAACTATATAGCAGATTGGTAGCGAGTGACAACAGCGTGACAGCCACCAGTAATTATAATAATACTAGATATAGCAGAAGGCAAATGTGAACAGTCGAAAGTCACACAACACATAATCGTAGCACTAGAAAAAAGATGAGCGAATTAAGATTGGTTGAACATACAGCAAATAGTGATGTTTTTGCAATGTCTGAGATGTAGTTTAATTTGAAAAGATGAAGACATGCCGGCTGAAGGTCTCATTCAGTTATTTAAGATGTTCCTTTAATAGAAATAAAGTCCGAGAAAACTTTAATTGCTTTATTAAAAAAAAAACATTAAAATTAAACATAAATAAATAGACTTTCAAGTCATAGAGCCTTTAAGAAGAGCGAATATTTATAGATAAAGACTAATTGTACGTAATTGGCTTGAACATTATAATTAGATGGCTCGTAGTGTGTTATGCTAACACCCGAAGGACCCAGGTTCTATCTTTACCGAGTCGAGTCCTATTAGGCAAGTCTCCTTAAACCTGTTACCCTCGTTCACCATGTTGAACATGTGTACCTGAGTGTTACGTGACTGATGAATGCTTGATTCTGCGGGAAAGAATGGAAGTGGTAGCATACTTAGAGGGGCTTTGAGATGAGTTCTTATCCCGTAAATTCAAGGGTATAAGAACCGTACTGATGGCGGTAAAAGGCGAAGATTAAAAACAAAGAAAGATAAAAGGATAAAAGAGAGTGGCGGTAGTTGGTCATATTTAATCAGTTAACGAAGGCTAACGGGAATTTAAACTAAATACTCCAGCTTCAAAACAATGAAACTATATTATTTGATTGTACATAGTGTATCATAAAATGGGACAAATTATTTACATATATGTCATCGGAGTATCCAGATATTATTGCTCTCAGTTAATTTAGGTTTAATTTAAACAGTTATTTGACAGCCGGAAAATTAGGGACCGGATACAATATTTTTTAATATAGTTTAGCTTGCACCCACCAAGAGGATGGAGGAGTGTTACTGTTTATTAAATATGAACTACTTAAGAATCAAAACGCAATATCCACTTGTGAGCTGAAATTAAATTAATAATATACACTGCATTAAAAGTAGTTGCTCGTAATGTCCCTAATTACAAACTTGAACAGTCTATCAGGAATCCAAGAAGTTAATGTATTTTCCAGAATGAAAGAAGGCATCTTGCTAATATAAAATGCCAAGTCTCCAATTCACAGAAATAATATGGATCATATACTTATCACAGATTTTAACCTCGTCTATTCTCGAGAAGCGGAAGAGAATCCAGGTTTCAATGTAACTTTTTGTGATTCAAAATAAACATACCCGTCGAAATTAAAAAAAAAAATATTTTGATGATTTCCAACTACAGAATTTTAAATTTTGATGGCATGCATCATGACTTCATTGATGTACATTGAATTAAAAAAATAAATAATGAAGGGATAATAGTAGATAACGAATTAGATAATGAAAGAGATAATGAAGAGATAATGAAATCGAATTCAGTAGTGCAATGAACACAAAATGCATTCCCATTTTTATGGGAAATGTTCCGATCCACGGACTCTGACTTAAAACGTACACAAGGTAAGAGAACCCGAGTGTGTATAGTCTGGAAGGCACCTGCGAATCAAGATTCGGTGGCATGTTATCTTACTGTGGTATCTTGTGGCAGGGGAAGGAAAATCTTATTTGATGATCATGTGTTAGGGATTCGGTAATAGCAAATTTCCTGCAATTTGTGTGACTATTGATACAATAAGACTTTTATTCAATCATTGCTGGGGAGACTAGGGACTGTGACTATCACGCGTGCTTTGGGAAGTTTACCAAATGTCTCTGTGTCCCTGCAACGCACGCAAGCACTGTTGAGATCGTCCCTGTTGTAAACATTTTTGTGTCCGCTAATCCTAGAAGACACATTTCTACCCGTTTCTCATACATATTTCTTTTCACAGTCAGGACACATGATTGTGTCCGTTGAACATTTACATTGAGCATATGAAGACAGAAGGGTTCCAGTGCATCATCCCTCGTATTATACACGATGTTTTCGTAATACACCAAAACAATTAAAAGTGGATTCACTTCGATCAGATCAATGAGATAGAACCCACCACCTAGTTTACTCTAAAAGTCGAAAAGGATGGAACCGTTTCTTTACTGTACGTCCTTCCTTCCAGATCCCAGGACATCAACATGGTCAGCTTTGAAGTATACAGTAAACCCAGAACAAAACAGTGGCCTAATAATTACTATTCACATTACGATATACGTATCAATTAAGGTGTAGTTATGATTTTATTTGCGGGCTTTCCGCATTTGCAGTTAAGTTTTTCTTTAGAAGGACTCCTCTAAATATTTAAAAAAATCACCAAACTTTATCATACCAGACTGCAGGTGGCGAGTCAAAGCCATCCTTGATTGTACTAGGGAATACACCATCTAGAAATATTTAGTTCTTAGCAACAGTGTTACATCATTCCCTTCTATAGTGAGAGTAACGAGTTCAGTTCTGTTGAAAACAGTATGAAATACCGACTACCTGATGAGTAAGACGTGTAATAGATGGGTATCATTACTGTTGACACGTTTCGCTTACGCGGTAGGCTTCTTCAGTCAAATGTGACAAGGTATTTAAGACTCAATTCTAATATAGTTCCAGACCATGGCGCTGTGATTGTGACTGACCTGACTAGGTTAAGGCATTGGCTTAAGCCGGTGAGATAATTTTTTATTTTTTTTTTATATTTAAAAACACATTACAATACATTAAATATTACATATAGAATTATTATTATTATTATTATAATCAAAAGAAGCGCTAAGCCACAGGGGGTTATACAGGAATTTACATATAGAAGTATATAACAATATACAAAAATTCGAAAACCCCAAAATTTCACAATTTAGCCTATCCATGCTCTTGGCATTACACAAATACTTCACGTGCACTATAAAAGTACAGAAATTAACCTGCACACGAGGCCTATCAATAACTATATTTTACCATCCCCACTTAGGCCTCACTGGTCTGCACATATAACCCTTTCGTTTTTTTATTTTTTATAAATTTTATGGATCCAGAATTAAACACATAGAAACACTTTATCTAAAGAAACAACAAAACTGAACTAAGGTGCTCTCGCACTGGACATAGAAAACATATAAAATGGAAAATTCCTATAGTGTGTAGACAAAAAATACCGCTATGAACCCTAATCCTAATAAGTCCCCCTAAAACTTCAATATTCTCAATTGAAAGCTCCAACATACAATAACATTTAATACTGATAAAATCGCGTGTACAATATATTTAGGGCACATATCACCGTATTGAGTAGCACATATCATGCTATATGATACATTTTTTTTTTTTACAAAACTCCATCTCACAAAATAAAAGGTTCCTAAGCCCTCGTAATGAAAGTAACAAAACAAAACAGTAATTATAGACCCTATAAAGAAGTGCAAACCACCCCCCCCTCCCCGTTTATTAACACACACACAAGTCCAATAACACCCGGGACAAAGCCAAGGAAGAAAACTTAAGAAAATTGAAATGAACATAAGAGCATCCAGTAGTCTTAGGTTTGACACATAATCAATATACACATATTACAACAAGCTTTTATAATACTATCCAATATGTATACACAAAAAACACATATGTATACACAAAAAGCATACAATGAAATACCTAAATCTACAACTAAATCCCTCGATAATGTGATCCAGCAATAATAATGATCCTAGGCACACACACATTGCATGCAAGATGGTATAACCTTCAGTAACATGATACCCGGGGCCTGGTACCAACACCTCACGGTGGTAAAGTCCTCGGATCAATCCCATCCAGTTTCAATATATACCTAAACAATACAAAAAATACAAATACAACTCTCATATTAAAATATGATGAAGACTTAATGCCAGATAACAAGCCATGAAAAGGTATAATAATATCAATAAACTTCAACCTTTTTGAAAGGAGAACCAAAAGGAAAAAAAAACAAAAAACACACTTAGGGCACACACCTGGCCCCCAAGTAAGGCAATGTGGGAGAATTGGACCTGCCTCGCAGGGTTCCTTCTTTCTTATGTTCTTATGAACCCTTCTCCAGGGTGAGGGACTCACAACCACAAACTATTTCTACAAGATTGAGGGACTGATTACATCATCATTACCTTGTCACTTCTACTGTCTTCAATCCGTTCACTGTACTTGACTAAAGAAGCCTACCACGTAGCCAAAACGTTTCGTCAACTCTTACACACATGTCACACTCAACGAGCTCTATGATGACGTATTTATAGACAAGTTTCAATGACGCTACTCGGGAGGTTCCGCTCATCCACTTACAAAAACAGTAGTAACTGCTTTGAGAAAATCTGAAAAGGTTAACTGGGTAAAATATCAAACAAATTACATAAATAAGTTTCAAAATATAGAATAAAAAAAAAATAGACATCTGAATTACTTTGTAAAATACACACACAGAAAAATAGAAGTATAATATAAACAAATTATATAAATAACTGAGTAGAATCTGAACGAAAAAATATTAATTACCATAATGGTAACAAAAAACAACGAAAATATATGAATAAACTGAACAAGATCATAAAGAACGAGATATAGGTAAATAATAAGGAAGAAACCATTAAAGTATATCTAGGGTTACAAACAATGTTAGGGAGTATGAATGTGACATACAAAGAGTATGTTACAATTTATTCGACTTATGTCACACTGCCATATAGGCTGCCTCCCAACCAGCGAACCAGGTGCTAAGGCTTATCAAAGGAGGTTCCTTGATGCTGGTGAGGGGCTCTTGGTCTAGGGAATTGGATCTGTGCTCCAGTTCCCTGAATTAAGCCTGAATTCCTTCCATCCATCCCCCCCATAGGCGCTGTATAATCCTACGGGTTTAGCGCTTCCCCATGAATATAATATAATATTAACGATCAATAGAGTACCCGTCGTTAAATCAGTACCTTGTTTCATTGACCAATCACAGGCAAGCCCTCCAAAGCTGCAGCAACGTGGTTCACTTGCAGTGAGCATTGGCAGACTTGCCTACCTGCTGGTTGAGTACGGTGCACTCTGGCTTTGTGCCCGAAATGTCTAGCATGCCCAGGCATGCTAGGCAACTCACTGAAGCTCACATGGACATTTTATGAAGTGGGGAAAAAACCAGAATCAAAATCACGGAGACCGAGCCGTTGAAGTGATGCTTCCAGAAAAACTCTCGCCACTATATGACAAAAATGACTTACTTTAAACCCACCCAAAGTGGCCAGGACTCTTTCCCACCTCGTTTTTCCTATATGCCTACAACCTGTTTTCTGCTACCCAAGTATTTCCAATTACCATTCTAGCGCAACTTAAAAAAAAAAGACTGCATTTAATTCAGAAATGCCGTGGTTTAGATTGTCAGACTTACTGCCTAACTTGTTGCTTCCCAGGTTAAACACCGCGCGATCAGGTGACCTGACCAAAATCTCAATGACCTGACGCCAGTACCTGATCCTTCTACTTCGGTATATTAAACATATATATCACCCATGCTTTATAATCGATTGTTAAAGCTCGTGAGCGAAACTCTCCATATCAAATGTTAGTGTTAGATATATGTCTTATTCGCAAATTAATTTTGTTGTTGCTGTTATTTATTTGTTGTTGTTGCTACGTTTAATTATGAAAAATATATACAGCCACATAATGTAGAGGCAATTATTTTGAATCAACAATTAAAAAAAAATACGCAGACGGTTTGATGAAGTTAGGTGATTATTTGTGTTTATAGCTGCAAATTACATTGACTAACGGTGATGAGAGTGGAGGAGGCAACAGTGATGAGCAGTAATATTCATGATGATGAATTTGAAACTATTGTTTTGAGAGTAAATATCAAATATCATTACAACAGATAATTGTCGCCAAACTGCACCGATGTTTGCATTGTGTGATTGGCATGGATTAATGTGTGTGTGTGTGTGTATGCTCGCCTATTTTTGGTTGCAGTGGTCGATTCACAGCTCCTGGCCCCGCCTCTTCGCTGGTCGCTACTAGGTCCACACTCTTCCTGCTCAGTGAGCTTTACCGTATCTCTTCTTAAAGCTATGAATGGATCCTGCCTCCACTATATCACTCTCCAGATTGTTTCAATTCCTGACAACTCAATGACTGAAGAAATACTTCCTAACATTCCTGTGACTCGTCTGAGTCTTTAACTTCCTGATGTGACCACCTTGTCAATTCCTCTCAGTATTTTATATGTCGTTATCATGTCCTGCCCTATCCTTCCTGTCCTCCAGTGTCGTCAGGTCGATTTTCCCTAACCTCTCTTCGTAGGACATACCCCTTAGCTCCATGACAAGTCTTGTTGCAAACATTTTCACTTTCTCTAATTACTTGACATGCTTTACCAGTTGTGGGTTTCAAACTGGTGCTGCATCTCCCAGTATGGGTCTGACGAACACGGTGTACAGAGTCTTGAACGATTCCTTACTAAGGGGTCAAAACGCTATTCTTAGGTTCGCCAGGCGCCCATATGCTGCGGCAGTTACCTTGCCTACTCTCTAACAACAAGTTAAGTCATAAAAGAACTCTTGCCTCCATTCTTCCCTATCTATCATTCACACACGCTTGCTGGATGACCAAGCCCCAGGAACACAAAACCTTTTTTTCCCCCTCTAATCTGATATCCAGTGTTTCATTACCTTAATTTTTTGTTACTCATCACCTTACTCTTCTCTATGTTCACTTGTAATCTGTTAATTTCAAACTTCGTCCACCAACGTTTACAACTTCTATTTAGAATCTTTCAAAAGAACAATTTGATCACCAAATAGCAATTATAGCAACTGCCAGTTTCTTTATCATGCAATCCCACACCTTTTCCCAACACCGCTATATGACAGAATTATTGAAAGACTTGAATAAAAGACGGATAAGAGGATCGCAGATGAATAAAGAGGCATGAGGAATGGTGGTTTTTAGATTAAATGTTTACAGTAAAGCATATAAGTGAGCAGTATTTAGTTAAGGTTAAGGAAGTTTTTGTTGCATCTATGGATTTGGAAAAGGCATATGATGTAGTGGATAGGGAAGCAATGTGCCAGAAGCTGGAAGTGTATGGAATAGGTGGTAGATTACTGAGAGCAGTTAAGTGTGTTCATGAGGGTAGTGAGGCTCAGGTTAGGGTATGTAGGAGAGATTGAGATAATTTCCCAGTAAAGGTAGGCATTAGACAAGGATGTGTGATGTCAACATGGTTGTTCAATATATTTATAGATGGGATTGTAAGAGAAGTGAATACTCGGGTGTTGACAAGAGGTGTGGGATTAAAAAAATAAAGAATCTAACAGAGTGGAACTTTTCACATTTTTTTTTTTTGACGTGACGGTGGTTTTGTGAGATTCTGAGGAGAAGTTGCAAAGGTTGGTGGATGAATTTGGAAGAGTATGTAAAAGAAGAAAATTAGAAGTCAACATAATAAAGAGCAAGGTGATGAGGGTAAAACAAATTTAGGTAATGAAAGATTGGATATCAGAGTAGAGGGAGTATGGAGGAAGTGAACGTGTCCAGATATTTGGTTGTGGACTTATCAGCAAATGGGTCTATGAAAGACAAGGTGAACCACAGAATTGAATTGACGATGGGAAAAAGGAGAGAGGTGTACTGAGGCCCCTGTAGAGATAACGAAGATTATCCTTGGAGGCAAAAAGAGGACTGCATGAAAGTATAGTCTTATCAACACTTTTATATGGGTATGATGCATTGGTTAAGAATATTGTAGCGAGGAGAAGGTTGGAGGCAGTGGAGATGCCATGTCTGAAGGCAATGTGTAATGTGAATATTATAGAAAGAATTCGAAGCTTGGAGATTAGGAAGTGCAGGATTACTAAACGAATTATCCATAGGGCTAGAGAGGGGTTGTTGAGGTGGTTCGGACATTTAGAGAGATGGAACAAAACAGAATGACTTGGAGGGTGTATAAATCAGTAGTGGAGGGAAGGCGGCGTAGGGGTCATTCTGGGTAAGGTTTAGAGGGAGGGGGTTAACGAGGTTATGTGTGCGAGTTGCTTGGGCTTCCAGAAAGTGCATGAGAGTTTTTAGATAGGAGTGGAGGCATGTGGTTATGACGACGTACTGTTCCAGTGTGTACGTATACTTATTTATCCTCTTTTTCTTAAAATAGTGTGTATTGCCTATCACTAAACCCCTTTCTATACAAAGTTCAATCAAAGGGCTCCTATTATCATTTACACCTGGCATCCCAAACTTACCTACCACACCCTCTCTATATGTTTCTCCTACTTTAGCATTTAGGTCCCCTACCACAATTACTCTCTCACTTGGTTCAAAAGTTTCTATACATTCGCTTAACATCTCCCAAAATCTCTCTCCTCTACACTCCTCTCTTCTCCAGGTGCATACACGCTTATTATGACCCACTTTTTGCATCCGACCCTTATTTTGATCCACATAATCCTTGAATTTATACATTTATATTCCCTCTTCCATAACTGATCCTTCAACATTATTGCTACCCCTTCCTTAGCTCTAACTCTCTCAGATACTCTTGACTTAATCCCATTTATTTCTCCCCACTGAAACTCGCCTACCCCCTTCAGCTTTGTTTCTGTTAGGGCCAAGACATCCAACTTCTTTTAATTCATAATATCAGCAATCATCTCTTTCTTATCATGTGCACTACATCCACGCACATTCAAGCATCCCAGTTTTATAAAACAAATTCTTCTTCTCTTTTTTAGTAAATGTATAGAGGAGAAGGGGTTACTAGCCCATTGCTCCCGGCATTTTATTCGCCTCATACTACACGCATGGCTTACGGAGGAAAGATTCTTTTCCACTTCCGCATGGAGAATAGAGGAAATAAAGAACAAGAGCTATTAAAAAAAAACTAGATATGTGTATGTATATATATATATATATATATATATATATATATATATATATATATATATATATATATATATTATATATAATATATAAGCGTCGATTAGAACTGATTTTGGCTTAAATAGCAACGCTCACTTGCGTTGGGAGTGAAAATTTGTGTATGCAATAATTTCGCCAAAATCATTCTGAACATAACGAAAAAAATATATTTCATTGTGTTTGTTTATTATTAAATTAATGTTAACGTATCTAAAATATATTTTAGATACGTTAACATTAATTTAATAATAAACAAACACAATGAAATATATTTTTTTGGGTATTTTCAGAATGATTTTGGCGAAATTATTGCATACACAAATTTTCACTTGTCTTATATGGCAAGAAGAGCGTTGTTATTTAAGCCAAAATCGCAAGTTTTACCTAATCGGCACGACATATATATATATATATATATATATATATATATATATATATATATATATATGCATGTGCATGCTGTGTAGTGTGACCTAAGTGTAAGTAGAAGTAGCAAGACATACCTGAAATCTTGCATGTTTATGAGACAGAAAAAAGACACCAGCAATCCTACCATCATGTAAAACAATTACAGGTTTTTGTTTTACACTCACTTGGCAGGACGGTAGTACCTCCCTGGGTGGTTGCTGTCTACCAACCTACTACACATACTACACCTCAATCATATCCCCTTTAATTCTACTCTTTTATAGAGAATGCAGATTCAGGGCCTTCAGTCTATCCTCATAGGGAAGATTTCTGATATAGGATCAACTTTGTCATCCTCCTTTGTACGTTTTCCAATGCATTTATATCCATTCTGTAATACGGTGACCAAAACTGTGCAGCATAATCTAAATGAGTTGTAGAACAACCTGAGGACTTATATTATTTATAGTTCTTGATATGAAGCCAAGGTTTCTGTTAGCTTTATTGCGAACACTTATGCACTGTTGTTTTGGTTTGAGATTACTGCTAAACAGAACTCCTAAATCATTTTCGCAATCCGTAATATTAAGATCTACATTATTTAGTTTATATGTGGCATCGTTATTTTTCTGTCCAACATTTAAAACTTTGCATTTGTCTATATTAAACTGCATCTGCCACTTCTCCGACCACTGCATCAGTCTATTCAAATCATCCTGGAGTCCTCATTAGAATGAATTGGACGGCCTATTTTGGTGTCATCAGCAAATTTGCGTATAAAATTTGCTTAAAAAAAGACGATGTAACTTATTGGCGGTGTGAACACCGCCAATAAGTTACATCGTCTTTTTTTTATCAACGATGAAGGTGTAGCCTCAAGCAATACTTTTCTTCCCCCTCTGGTTATTAGTATGAATTTCATGATCTTAAGAAAAACAAAAATTTTATTCAACAGATGGGCCATTTACAAAGTCACACTAACAGAAAGGAGAGGAGGAAGTATATATAGGCCAGCAGACGGGACAAGAGAGACAGTAGGAAGTAGAGAAGTAGTAGCAGCAGTTATGGAGTCTGGTCAAAGACCAAGAAAGAGCAGCACTGAAGGAGAGTTATTCAAGGAGAAGCAAATAATCATTGACATCCTCCTGATGCTGGACGCATTATGTCTTTGAAAAATGTACAGAAAATTAAAGAAAGAGCTAAAGAGTCTGAGGAGTACCCACTTGATGCTGCAGGTGCTCTTCCTTAAAAAGGAAACCCTGACAGGAATGGTGCGTAGACAACGCACGACACAGGACGGGGACATTTTAACTGATGACTTACAAAAATCAATTAGAGGAGAAGATTTTGTCATTCATGAAGGTAACAAACTGATAATTCTATCAACGTCTCGAGATTTACAGCTTCTTGCTTTCAAAGAACACTGGCTATGTGATGGAACTTTTTATTCTGCGCCATTAGGCAGTTATATACTGTGCATGTTATGGTGGATAAGAGCCATACAATTCCCTTAGTATACTGCATCGCCAGGAACAAAAACCAAGCACCTTATGACTTTTTTAAACACCTTGACGAAAGTGGGACCAGATCTTAATCCTATTTCAGTCACCACTGACAATGAAAAAGCGGCTCTTAACAGCATCAGAGGATGTTTCCCAAACACAAATATTTATGGATGCTTTTTCCATTTTGGGCAGTGATGTGGAGAAAATTACAAGGATTGTGACTACAGACTTGGTATAATGATACAAGAAATGCACTGACTGTCAAGTCTATTCAGGCTTTACCATTTGTGCCAGTTAGTGACATTGTTGGAATCTTCAATTAATTTGTCTCATTACTAGATGATGAAGCGACATGGATCGGTGTCGTACAGTGTGGAAGACCACTAAGACCAGCATTTGAACTCAGTATGTGGAACACACTAGAGAGGACCACGCAAGACCTTCCACGAACAACAAACTATCTAGAAGGATGGCACACAGGGTTTGAACAGAGACTGACAGTCACCCACTCCACTGTTTGCCGTCTAGTTTCAAAACTAAGAAAAGAGCAGTCGGATTGTGAGTTGACAATCGAACTGCTAGAATCAGGAGCAGAATTGAAAAAAAAAACCGAAGAAGTACCAAATACTAAATAAAAGATTGAATTCTATCATTGAGAAATAGGAGGAGTTTCCTAGAATTGATTTCTTGAGACCAGTTGCCCATAATCTTTAAATATTTAAGAACATTGAATTTTATAGTGCATTTTGTTTTACCAGTTTCTTTTATATTAATATCTGTTATACTTTAATACATGTGTAATAAAGATTTTTGTTATTACACAATAATGTTATCCTTTTATCGTTTTTTATAGTTTGTTTTATAAAGCAGTTACATAGAAGAAATTAAAATAAGCCAAATTTAAAAGATTATAAGTCCATTTGGCCAAACATCCGATATTCGGTGAAATGTCCATTCGGTGAAATGGAGCTCTTATTTCAAGGTATACCATGGGAGCTCTTGTTTCAAGGTATACCATGGGAGCTCTTATTTCAAGGTATACCATGGGAGCTCTTATTTCAAGGTATACTAAAGGAGCTCATATTTAAAGGTATACCATGAGAGCTTTTATTTCAAGGTATACCATGGGAGCTCTTATTTCAAGGTATATCATGGGAGCTCTTATTTCAAGGTATACCATGGGAGCTCTTGTTTCAAGGTATACCATGGGAGCTCTTATTTTAGGTATACCATGGGAGCTCTTATTTCAAGGTATACTATGGGAGCTCTTATTTCAAGGTATACCATGGGAGCTCTTGTTTCAAGGTATACCATGGGAGCTCTTATTTCAAGGTATACCATAGGAGCTCTTATTTCAAGGTATACCATGGGAGCTCTTATTTCAAGGTATACCATGGGAGCTCTTGTTTCAAGGTATACCATGGGAGCTCTTATTTCAAGGTATACCATGGGAGCTCTTATTTCAAGGTATACCATGGGAGCTCTTGTTTCAAGGTATACCATGGGAGCTCTTATTTCAAGGTATAATATGGGAGCTCTTATCTCAAGGTATACCATGGGAGCTCTTATTTCAAGGTATACCATGGGAGCTCTTATTTCAAGGTATACCAAATGTCCGTTCGGTGAAATGTCCGTCGGCTATTTCTCCGTGAGCCCACTCTTTTACCTCAGGACCTCTCTCTCTCTAACCTCTCCAAAAATCCTTGTCTTGATCTGTGTGAATCGATGAAGTCTCTGGTCGACGAAACGTCTTCACAATAAAATTCTATAACCCACAATATATACTTTTACATAACCTAGTCGTACTGATTTAAACGTTTTAAATAGATTTGTTTGTATTTTGCTACTCGTCCCAGTACGACACATTTGTTATGATTACTCTGGAAATTCTGAAATGAGATACGACTAAAGTGCGTCATAAAACAATTATTAAGAAGGGAAGGATGGTCTTGCATTTAAAAACAAAGCTGAAAGTCATGCATTGTGAGCGGTGATGCAAAGTTAGGGGTGGTGGTGCATGAGGGGTTGATGCACTTTGAAGGGGGAGGAGAGAAGCAGGGCTGATGTGAGATGCAGAGAGTGGGATAACAGATGGCGAGGAGTGGAGGGGAAGCTTGATGCAGATTGAAGGGCGAGGAGCGAGACAAGATGAGGCAGGGTGAGGTGTAATGCAGGGGACGTGTTGAGGCACGGTGAGGGGTGAGGTAAGGCGAGGAATGAAGGAGAATGAGCAGTGAGACAAGGTGAAAAGGGTACAGAGTCAGGCAGAGCTGCAAGTCAGGTTAAGAGATAAGGCATTTGAAATGGGCAGATAAAACTACACAGATAGAAGAGATTGACTCCAGACGAGGAGGAGGAGAGGGTGTTGACGGTATCATCTGTACTGATGCACATTGTTCCCCTGTGAGTAATGATTTTATTTGCTGAACTGTATGAATTACCACCGCTGGGAAAGATTGTGAGTTTGGTTGTATGAGTTCACATGCCTATTTGTGGGTGCAGGTGTCGAGTATCAACTCGCCCTGGGTGCCTGAGCTCAATCATACCTGTTCTTAAAACTATGTAGGGATGTTTTCTTTGTCAACTGGCTCTTTAGATCGTTCCATTTCCTGAACAATGTAAGGCTAAAGAAGTATTTCCTAACAATCCTGTGACTCATCTGTATTTTTATCTTAGTGTGTACGTGTGTGTGTTTACATATATGTACATACCAGTAACTAGCTGCAGGGGTCGAGACAGCTCTTGGTCCTAACCCTTAATGCTCCATCTTCCAGTTTCATTTCTTCCTAGCCTCTTGGGCCTGTTTCACCTTCACTTAAAACTGTATAATTCGTGTCATCACTTCTTTTTTGAGGTCATTCCAATTCCTGATCAACCCTCTGAATCATTTATGGCATTAAAATAGTACTGTTCCATTATGTTACTCTGGCCACTCGATATTGAGACAAGTCAACACTGATTAACATGAAGACACTATTCCAAGTAACAGCTTCAAGTAGTAACAGCTTCAAGTAGTACACAGTAACAGCTTCAAGTAGTAACAGCTTCAAGTAGTACACAGTAATTGATTATGAATGAAGACATTCCCACACTATTATTATTGCACAGGAGGTGATGATTGCTGGATGGGTAGTCGAATTTTTGTGTACAATATTAATCCGCTGTATTTTGGCAATGGATCTGCGATGGAAATTATGTTATCATTGATCTTTCCCTTTGATGAAGAATTTGAAAGCGACAATAATCGTTAGTTGTATGAGATAAAACATAGGATTTAAGCAAGACACACACGCCATAACTAGAATATTGATTTGAGAGAATAACTAGAACATTAAAGAGACAATTACTAAATATTTATTGAAGAGACGATAACTAGAACATTTATTAAGGAGACAAATCACCCTTCAGTGATTTTTTAAATCCAGTACAAAGTATGTGTAGCCGGTGAGGTCAAGTACTACACCAGCTGGTGAGTCTAGCTAGGTGTGTCCTGCACCAGCTGGAGAGCCTAGCTAGGTGTGTCTTGCACCAGCTGGTGAGCACCAGCTGGTGTCCTGCACCAGCTGGAGAGCCTAGCTAGGTGTGTCTTGCACCAGCTGGTAAGCCTAGCTAGGTGTGTCCTGCACCACCTGGAGAACCTAGCTAGGTGTGTCTTGCACTAGCTGGTAAGCCTAGCTATGTGTGTCCTGCACCAGCTGGAGAGCCTAGCTAGGTGTGTCTTGCAATAGCTGGAGAGCCTAGATAGGTGTATCCTGTACCAGCTGAAGAGCCTAGCTAGGTGTGTCCTGCACTAGCTGTTGAGCCTAGCTAGGTGTGCCCTGCACCAGCCTGTGAGCCTAGCTAGGTGTTCCCTGCACTATCTGGAGAGCCTAGCTAGGTGCGGCCTACACCAACTGGTGAGCCTAGCTAGGTGTCCTGTACCAGCTGGTGAGCCTAGCTAGATGTGGTCTACACCTGATGGTGAGCCTAGTTAGGTGTGGCCTGCACCTAGCTAGGTGTGGCCTACACCAGCAGGTGAGCCTAGCTAGGTTTGGCCTGCACCAGCTGGTGAGCCTAGCTAGGTGTGGCCTGCACCAGCTGGTGAGCCTAGTTAGGTGTGGCCTGCACCAGCTGGTGAGCCTAGCTAGGTGTGGCCTACACCAGCAGGTGAGCCTAGCTAGGTGTGGCCTGTACCAGCTGGTGAGCCTAGCTAGGTGTGGCCTGAGTTCAGTATTACCGAAATCTCAAAACAGCTTTGAGTGACGGATTAAAAAGACTCTTGATCAAACACCGACAAATTTATTATAAAACTTTTTGGTAGTGGGACCGTGTCTGTGTAAATCAGATGTACACTAGGTATCCCTTCCCAAGGTGTACAGTAGGTATCCCTTGCCAAGGTGTACAGTAGGTATACCTTGCCAAGGTGTACAGTAGGTATCCCTTACCAAGGTATTTTGGATATTAAGTGACGCTGTTAGCAGGAGAGATGACATCCACTTCTAGCCATTGCCTGGGAAATATGTCAGCTTACTTGATGAAAATACTGGGATTCTGAAAGTCAGTGAGATGTTTATTGGTGCTAGAGTATGATGCAAGCATTGTTCAAGTTCTGTCTATGAGTATTATTCCAGTCACGGTATTGTCCTTTACGTCATACTCATCTTCCCTCCTCCCATTCCCACCCTCACTCGTGTTCTTTCTTTTACTCTCTCCATCAACGAGTTAAATGCTCACTCAATTTGCTTCTAAAATTAAAATAGTTGGCCATAATATTCCGAACGAAAGTATGACATTATAAAAATAAGCATTATGTAAATCCTAAGAGTTTGTATTTATCTGATATACGGTATGGTTAAAATTGATAATATGCATTAGCAGCCGCGATAAATTCTCTGATTACAGCTAGTGACACCCAGTAAGCGTTGAATGTTGACTGGTCTACGCCAGGCAGCCGCCCTGTTTTCAACCCCCTTCATACACTCTAGCCCGTTGCCACCTCCCTAGTTAAGAACGATAATAGATTTTTTGAACTAGGCATAAGAATTAACAACTGGGCGTCTACACTGCAAACTGAATTGTTTGCAATCCTAATGGCGCTAAAGCTAACTTATGACACTGAGCTTGACTCTATTATCATTACTGATTCTATGTCATCATTGAAGGCTCTTGACTCATATAATGACTCTAACAACATGCTCATTGGAGAAGCCAGGTTTAGACACTCAAAAATCCGGGACAAAGGAATTAATGTACAATTGCTATGGATTCCATCACACATTGGATTACTCCTTCATGATAAAGTTGATATGTTAGCCAAGAAGAGCACCCAGAAGGAGAATGTAGAATATAACTTTGTTATATCTGTGTCTAGCATTAGGAATAATATTAGGAGAGAAGTAAATAATGAAAATGAATGTTATAGGAATGCAATTGGAAGCCTGAGGAGATCTATAACCCACTATGATAACATGAACGTAGATAAGTATGTTCATGGAGCAATGTGAACAGACTGACTGATGTAGTAGTGGCCAGGCTTAGGCTTGACTACAAGTGCTTCTGGCAGTTTGGGAGACACACAGATGATGATCAAACCAAATGCAAATTATGTGGTCAGGCATACGGTCACTGTCTTGAATACTATGTACTTAATTGTCCACTTATTGAGTAATATAGAGATAGTATAATAACCTATGTGACATGTCAAGATATCTTATTAATGAAAATAAGATACCAGATATACTAAGCAAATTTCCTAAATTTCCTAAATTTGCTTCAACAGATAAGTGAACTGTAGATAAAAATCCAAATGTACACCTGTTAACCCTTTTGAGGCCTAGTTCCTGGTGCCTTTTGTGTATCCATATGCTCTTGCGCCACCGTCCTCAGGATGGATATGGGGTGCACAATAAACTAGCCACTTCGGTGGCAAAATCTAATCGCCCGTCCAATCTGTTACCAAAGCCTGCCAAGGATAGCTTCAAAGACATGTACCGACAATGACATTTAATCCACATGACTGAGTACGGTATGGCAGGTTAGCACGATAGACTATTTGTCAATTTCAATTTCAGTTAGGGTTTTGGCTTATCACCTGCATAACTACTAGTTTAACGCATCAGTTCACCAGTGCAAAAAATCACAAACCTATACGTTGTTCAGATTACTGTTATTGGTTTACATTATAAATAGGTTAGTTGAATTTGAATAACACCTGCCAAATATGGGCCAATGTTGCTGCTATATATTTCCTCCATTCTAATGTCCTTATATGCATATATAATATTAAAAAAACATTCAACCCTAAAATAAATATTAAACTTTGTGTTCCGTATATAATACAGTGAGAGTGTATGTACTTGCCCTTGCACCTCAAACGTGAATGCTGGAAACGTGTGGCACACATTGTTAAGAAGACTAACACCATTGCAGCTGAGGGGAAGCCTCTCTCTTACATTGTTCTGTCGGTCAGCGACCTTCTCACTAACCTCTCCAACATACTTGACAAAAAACATGAAACATCCACCAGCTCTTGAAATACTTTTAAAAACTAAGCGCAGAAACACACGACCGTCTCTGTCACTAGCGCAGAAGTATACATGACACAATGTGAGGAATATGATAGGACATGTAGGGAAAACAGCGAGATTTCTGGACATTAGGATCCGGAAGCACAAGAACGCCTGCAACCGTGATGACCGTAAAAACTGGGGTGTCTAACACGGAGACGATGTTGGACACATTATGAAGTTCGGTGAGGCTAGGATGGTCGTTAAGGAGGAATATTAACGACGATGAAAGTGTATACAGGCTTACCTTATTGTCGTACGTAACACAATCCATTAAAAGTCTGCAAGCTACATTATATACAAATTATTAATTAGCAGGATAGTGCCCATACTGGAGATCGCTCTAACATGATGCAGACCGGTCCTTCTCAAACCCAGCACATCTCACCTCAGTTGTACTACTGCTGTTACCTCCACTACTACTGCTGTTACCTCCACTACTACCCTCTTGCATCCTGCCACCTAACTCCTGTCATTATATATACTCGTTTTTAGTTATCTCTGTGACGAAGCATTTTCTGTAATATACATTTTAATAATAATCTTTATTTATATAAGTACATGAACAAGGTATACAGGCTTATCTGACATCAATGATATACTACTATATAGAAAGCCCCTTGTTATGCAGAGCATTTCGGGAAAATTGAGTCAATTTTGTCCTCAGGATGCGACCTACACCAGTCGACTAACACTCAAGTACCTATTTTTTCTGATAGTTGAACATGGACATCAGGTACCATAATGAAACACGTCCTAATGTTTCCACCTGGACCTGAGTGTGTGATCACCATACTGTCGGCCTTACCATATTGTCGGCCTCACCATATTGTCGGCCTCACCATATTCTCGGCCTCACCATATTGTCGGCCTCACCATATTGTCGGCCTCACCATATTGTTGACATCACCGTATTGTTGGCCTCACTATATTTTTTTTCAGCAATAGTAGTGTTTTATCACAACACACCACTACTGGGTATTAAAATTATCAAGTTATTTGACTATTTCATATAAATTAACTATCTCTTTTTGTTTCCAAGATAATAAAAAAATAAAAAGCACAATACAGTGACTGGAACAATACACAAATAACCCGCACGTAGGAGAGAGGAGCTTATGACGTCGTTTCAGTCCGAAACGTCTACCCTCCTACTGATGGTAGACAACTTCATCTGCAGGGTGGTCGTCACGACTGTTTTGGTGGTCTTATATGCTGGGGTTAGACTGGGTGCAGCAAATGAAGGCATTATCACTGGTAGGCGGGATTTCCCAGTGGAAGTAGGTCCTACCCAAGAGATTTCCCAGTGGAAGTAGGTCCTACCCAAGGGATTTCCCAGTGGAAGTAGGTCCTACCCAAGGGATTTCCCAGTGGAAGTAGGACGTGCCCATGAGCTGAACCAGGAGCTAGCAAGTAGGTTGTGGTGATATCCTGGGTACAATTATTCCATAACAAGTATCATAACAATAATGTCATGCAATATCAACAATTTGAACAATTAGACACATGTGCAACAACTGCGTATTCTTATATAGAAGTTCGCTAACCAGAGATTCCTCAAGACTACGGCACTCAACACCTCTTCAGTCACCTGTTTTTGTATGTTTACCTGGAGTTCACCTGGATAGGGTTTCGGGGGTCAACGCCCCCGCGGTTCGGTCTGAGACCAGGCCTCATGGTGGATCAGGGTCTGATCAACCAGGCTGTTACTGCTGGCCGCACGCAAACTGACGTACGAACCACAGTCTGGTTGGCCAGGTACTGACTTTAGGTGCCTGTCCAGTGCCTTCTTGAAGACAGCCAAGGGTCCATTGGTAATCCCCCTTATGTATGCTGGGTGGCAGCTGAACAGGCTTGGGCCCCTGACACTTATTGTGTTGTCTCTCAATGTACTCGTGGCGTCCCAGCTTTTCATCGGGGTAATGTTGCATCTCCTGCCGAGTCTTTTGCTTTCATAGGGAGTGATTTTCGTGTGCAAGTTTGGTACCAATCTCTCCAGGACCTTCCAAGTGTATATTATCATGTATCTCTCTCGCCTGCGTTCCAGGGAATACAGATCAAGGACCTTCAACCATTCCCAGTAATTTAGGTGCCTTATCGTACTTATGTGTGCCGTGAAAGTTCTTTGTACACTCTCCAGGTCAGCAATGTCACCAACCTTGAAGGGGGCCGTTAGTGTACAGCAGTATACCAGCCTAGAGACAACAAGCGATTTGAAGAGGATCATCATGGGCTTGTCGTCCCTAGTTTTGAAGGTTCTCATTATCCATCCTATCATTTTCCTAGCCGATGCGGTAGATACATTGTTGTGGTCTTTGAAGGCGAGATCCTCTGACATTATCACTCCCAGGTCCTTCACATTACTTTTTCGCTCTATTGTATGGTTAGAATTTGTCGTATACACGGATACATTTTTAATTTCCTTAAGTTTTTCATATCGAGTAGTTGAAATTTCTCCTCGTTGAACTTCATATTGTTTTGAGTGACCCATTTGAACATTTGGCTGATGTCCACTTGGAGTCTTGCGGTGTCTTCGGTTGGGAAAACGTATATATAATAAAGATACCATGTCGTTGCACATGTCTTCTTCAACCTCTTCAACTCAGGGATTAACGGTCTCTCGTGAATCCATATTGAGTATTATGAATTTATTATGCTTATCAAAATGGCTTCTTATAATATCGGCAATAACTGATTCTAATAATTTTGCTTCAGTTGTGGTCAGGATTAGTGGGCGGTAATTTAACAGTGATGACTTATCCCCGAGGAAAAATATGAATTACATAAGCCATCTTCCACATCTTGGATGCTACACTTGTTTGACGTGATTTATTAAAAAGCTTAGGTAATGATTAACAAAGATCTATCCTGGACTCTTTAAGAACCCTTGAAAATATAGTTCGTCAGGGTCTGGGGAGATATTCTGCTTTAACCGATCAAACTGTTGATGCTACATACCTTATTTTCCTCAGGTCCACTATAATAATTTATAACTGGGATATCGTTGGTGTCTTTCTTGAATCGATATCGATAATAAATAATTGTTAATAACTGAGCACATTTCGTTCTCCTTATTAATAAGTTGTTCGGAATTAGCTTTAAGTGGACCTAACTTTTCCATAACCTTTCTTCTATATAATTGGAGAAAGCCTTTAGGATTAGTTTACAAATCCTTAGCAACTTCAATTTCATAGTCTTATTTAGCTTTCTTTATCCATTCTTTAACTTCTTATTTAAGGTGAATACATTGTTTCATGAGATAACTCTTACATTTTTTTATATGCCTATAAATTACTTTCTTATTTCCTAAAAGATGTTTCGGCCTTATGTTCATCCATTTCGGATCATTTATTTTCGATTTTATTTATCTCTAGGGAATAAATATATATATATTTTTAAGCAGCGTGTATAACGTTTAGAAAACTGTCAGATTCATAGGTCTTCGTTACCCCAGTTATCACATGATAGGTTACGTAAGGTTGGTTGGGAAACAAGACAACTATTTCTTGACGCTTGTCACAGGAGCTGTTAGTCATCTGACCGAGGCCTTCCTCTGGCTTACTGTCTAACCCCCCCTTTAGAAATTTAAATAAGATTTTTGTTATGGTATTCCACACATGAGAGGTGTTCTCTAAGATCATTTCAAACTACTAAACAAAAATTTGGAATCTTCACTGAATTATCTTCTGATCTGCTGTCGTGTCAAGTTCCTCTGTAATCTCCAGATTGTTAGCAAGGGTTTCTTTGTTTGCAAGAAGCAAATCAAGCAGGCTATTTCCTCTCGCTGGTTCTATCACAAACTGTCTTAGAGAAAAACAGTCCTGAAGTTCCTCTAGG
Organism: Cherax destructor; assembly: GCA_009830355.1. Classification (NCBI taxonomy): domain Eukaryota; kingdom Metazoa; phylum Arthropoda; class Malacostraca; order Decapoda; family Parastacidae; genus Cherax; species Cherax destructor. The sequence goes on from WNWK01002532.1 coordinate 48,441, forward strand.
AAGTCGTATCACTCTAGATTCCCCGTCAAGAAATTCAGATCAATTTGACAAAATCTCCTAGAATCACTACTTTCTCATGACTTGAAGCCGTAACAGTTTCCTCCCAAAGTTGTCTACCTTGATGCCTATTCAAGTTTACGAAATGGTATATTACTTTTAAAAAATATTTTTTCATGTTCCTCTTAAACATACTACCCAGACAGACTGCGTGTTCCCTCATTCTTTATACCCGCTTTTATTTCAGTTTGATCTCATCTCAGTTAATAAATGTTTTTAGGTACGGTATTTAGTGTTTCGAATACTGTCAAATTGGTAATTATCTTCGTTACCCCCAGTCCACACACGACAGGTGATCTTTTATCCCATTGTAATCTGGTAAACAAAAATCTGGAACCCTTATTGAATTATAATTACTTACATACTTTCATTCAATGCTAAATGTAATAGATTTGTGGTCACTCATGCCAAGTTTCCCTGTAATCTCCAGATTATTAACAAGTATTTTCTTTTTTGTCAGAAACAAATAGTCTGTTTATTTTCCCTAGTTGGTTTTGTTACAACAAACTATTTTAATAACAATCCTAAATTACCTCTTGGAAGTCGCTCGATTTCAGATTTCTAGTTAAGGAATTCCAATCAATTTGACTAAAGTTAAAATCTCCAAGAATTACTACATTATTGTGACTTGAACCTTCATCAGTTGCCTCCTTAAAAAGTCTTCCTTGGATCCTATTTAAGTTTGGGTGAAGATATGTCACTCCTAAAATAATTTGTTTTCGATTTCCATTAAAAATTCTTCACAGATGAACTATGTGTGTTCTTTCCACTTTCGTGCACCAAATCATATTTTGCAGGACATACAATGCCACCACACCTCCCTTCCTTATTTCTATCAACGTGGCACAACTCCTGAATGTGGCATTCTGCTGCTGATATGCAGCGGGACTGATTACCTCATATTCTACCTCATCAGTCGTCATTTTCAGCTTTTGTCCATGTTATATATTGATAATACCACTGTATGGCAAATTGTCAACACAAACTTCAGTTTTGCACATGTGTCTAATTCTTCAAAGTGCAAAGTGCCCAAAGCATATACAGAATATTCCCCAGAGAGAAATTAGGTCAAATAGAAACATTTCCAAATGGATGAATAGAAGAGTAAAGTATCTCTTAGGAGAAAGATGAATTTAGGCGCATCAAAGGAGCAGAAAGTAAGATTATTTATGTTCGTATTGAAAGAGAGCTAAAGAACGGCTAAAGAACATAAAAGAAAGAATTAGGCACATGTTTAACATCTGGATATCATCATTTGTAGACGTTTCGCCATTCAATGGCTTTATCAGTACAGTTCAAGGATATAATGTGGAGATTGTAGAACTATAAATAAGAAACTAGGTAATCATTCCCTCATCTCAGGCTTGAAGTAAGGTGCTCTTCACCAGCTTCAAGACTGAGGCACTGATTACCTCGTCTTTTGTACATAGTTCTACAGTCTTCACATTTAGTCCTTGTATTAATAAAGCCACTGGATGACGATGCGTCTACAAATAAAGTTACCCAGATGTTGCATATGTGTCTAATTTTCATCTTGTCAGTATAGTATCCCATTCCTGTACAACATAAAGGACGAGCACTGCAGCATGTCTACTGGCCCATGTTAGGCAGGACTAACTCTCACTCACACTCACTCACGTACTTGTCTTACCTAACCCGATGTTTTCTCATCACTGACGGCACTCGGGAGTACCACTCACCACAACTATCTTACCAAACCATTGCTTTCCTGTATCTTTTCTAAATCTAATTTTTTCCAGATTTAATCCATTATTGTGAGTCCTGCCTTACATATTTTAGCATGTTATTTATATTTATGTATTCCTGTATTCAATTTATACACATCAATCAAATCCACACTAATCTTATGCAGATTCAGTGTTGTCAAGAAATGTTCACCAGCGTATCATGTTCAGTCTCGGTGACCAGAACTGCGCTTCATAATCTAAACGAAGCCTTACAAATTTATATGAATTGTTGAAGTATAACCTGAGGACTCCTATTATTTATACTTCTTGATGTGAAACCAAGAATTCTATTAACGTTACTGCGAACACTTATGCATTGTTGTCTTGACTTTAGGTTACTGCTAATAAGAACTCAAAAATCTGTTTCCCATTCTGAGTGATTGAGATTTACATTAAGTTTATAAGTGTCATAATTATTCTCTTTTCCCCAGGCTTAGAACGTTATATTTGACCACAATCACTGCATCGGCCCCTTGTCCGACTACTGTATCAACCTATCTAGATTTTCTTGCAGCGCTCTAGTGTCCACATCACAATTAATTTTAAGGCCTATTTCAGTGTCATTGGCAAACTTACTTTTGTCGCTATTTATTCCATCATCGGTATCGTTTTTGTATGTGATTAAGAACAAAGGGCCCAACACCATTAGTTATGGAAGACCATTAGTTATGCGTCCCTACTCTGATTTCTTCCCATTTATACAAACTCTTTCTTTATGTGTCAACGACTCATCTATCCAGAAAAAAAAAACTTCCCCTCTTTTTCTGAATGCATCTGCTTTCCTCAGTCTCCTGTGTGGAAATATATCAAAGGCCTTACTGAAGTCCATATGACATTCATTACCATGATCTACCACTTCAAATACCTTAGTAAATTCACGTGGCAGGAAGGTCCCTTTGTAAAGCCGTGCTGAGATTCATTGATCAGTTCATGTCTTTCAGTGTGACAATAATTAATTATATAAGTTATCGCTTGACTCAGTAGTGAGTGATCTATCAATTGAAAACGTCTAGGCTATGATAAATCATTTCATCACAATAGAACGAGGTAAAGAATAATCAAGCATAACCTGGGTGTGGGAATCAAGAAACTGGCCGGCCCTTTTGCACTGAGTTCGCCGTCTCCGATTAAAATGCTCTTTTCCTAGGTGATGTTGATAACCAAGTGAACGACTTCACTAAACAAATCCTAATTCTCCAGCAAAAAATACATTCCTCACTGGCAGTATATGACGAAGCTTCAAATCTACTCTGGTTTGGCTTTCGTTATCGAGTGGCCGCTACTGCGCTAAGTCTATGGCTTGGAGATAGTATAAGAGGTATCCCGCTATGTATAAAAGAAACCTCCACAGTGAAGCCTGCCGGCAAGTGGAAGAAGTCAGAACTGGGTCATCTTTAGATGAGAAGCAGCCAAAAAAAAAGGAAATGGGCATCAGAACCGAGAAGATTCTGATGAAATTATTCCATCTCTAAATAGACAGGATGTCACTGCCTTTAACAGTAATCAAGAGAAAGCTGGTCCCTTTGTTGAACACTTTGATGCCAAGATGCAAGTTCCTGACCCAGTAAGAGAGCCTCGTTGTGTCAAAGTTGCCAGAGATGACAATAAGGCAAGACGAGGTATATCTTCCCCTTAAATCGCTGGACAAAGAAAAGGTTGTGAGCCCAGATAAGGAGTGCCCAAGATTGCTGACCAGCTAGCATCACCTCTAATTCGCATCTATCAGCAGTGCCTAGTACAGTGTAAATGGCTTTCTGTGTGGAAAGAGTCACATCTTGTTCCTGTTCATAATAAATAAGAGTAGAGCAGAAATCTGCAACTACAGACCAGTGACACTCCTGTCAATCCCTGGTAAGATCTTTGAAACAATAATCTCACGCAAAGGACAGCGTTTTTCGAGTTTTTTTGACAATCAGTATTTCTTCAGAGGTCGCACTACTGTTAATCTGCTTTTAAACCTCTCTACTATGTAGCACCAGTCACTGGATGAATCCAGCGACTAGTGATGTCTACATTGGACTTAGTTCGTCTCAGCTTCCGTGTAGCCTTTTGCAATCTCTCAAACATTCTTTCTTTATCTACCCTATCAATTCCCTTAGTACTTTGTATGTTGTTATCATGTCCTTCCCTTTTCTTCTGTCCTCTAGTAACACTAGGTTCAATTCCTTTAATTTCTCATTATATGTCATCCTCTTTAAATCTGCAAGTAGTCTTGCACCTTTCACAGCTTATTAAGATGCTTCATTGTGTGTTGGTTCTATGCTGGGGCAACATATTCCAAGACGGGGCTGACATGTGCTGTATAAAGGTCCATGAATGAATCATTGTTGAGAGTTTCAAGGGCTTCTCAGATTTGGCGAACGAGAACTGGCTGCAGAAGGTTATTAGGTTGATAAGTGCGTCCTGCGATATGTTTGATGCTTTGCTCACCCTTTGGTCTTTCTTCACGAGTGAAGTCTGCAGCTTCTGCAGTTTCCGATCTTTTTGCCTCTTTCCCAGTTTTCAATTATCTTGCATTTGCTAGGGTTCAATTCAAATAATCACTTATAAGACCTGTCTTGCAGAGTGACTGTGTTTGTGTTTGTGTGTACTCACCTATATGTGGTTGCAGGGGTCGATTCATAGCTCCTGGCCCCGCCTCCTCACTGGTCGATACTAATTCACTCTCTCCCTGCTCCATAAGCTTTATCATACCTCTTCTTAAAGCTATGTATGGAACTTGCTTCCACTACTTCACTCTCCAGATTATTCCACTTCCTGACAACTCTAAGGCTAAATAAATACTTCCTAACATCCCTATGTGTGTGTATGTGTGTGTGTGTGTGTGTGTGTGTGTGTGTGTGTGTGTGTGTGTGTGTGTGTGTGTGTGTGTGTGTGTGTGTGTGTGTTACCGCTAGACAGTTGAATTAATTGTTCTTGCAGGTATTTATTTTTATGTTCTAATTGATTCTATATGGTTCTAACGGTCTGTTTGCTTTAAAAAATACAGTTGGGTTCTGGCCGGATTAGGTGTATTTTAGTAGGTGCAAGATAGTTATAACAGTAGCTGAGGGGTTGTAATAGGAGCTGCAGGGCTCTAACAAGAGTTGAAGGGCTCTAACAAAAGGTGGATGGTTGAAACCCTGGCTCGCCAGGCACACAATCTACGTCGTTTATTGCCCCGTCTCTCTCCCGCTGTGCTGCCCAAAAATTCGTATTGACCTGAGTTTGAGAGGAGAGGAGGAGGCGGTGGATACAGACAGTGCTGAAGCGCACTCGCTAGCGGGAATATATTCCAGAGCCACGTAATAAATCATCGTCAAAATCTCTTTCTCATTCCTTCTCGGTTAACTGAGTGCATTATCGTCTTTCTTTGCAAATGATGATGATGTCTGAGGTTAAGGAATAATAACGGGAACAGCTAAGCTATGTGTTAACAAGTAGGCTTGAGAGGTCGTGTGCAAACTTTGAGGGGATGGTAGGTTGGTTAATGACGTTTAAAGCCTATCGACTACACGGGGGTCATAAAAGTTGCACGCAATCTGTTCACAAGCAGTCAAGAATATTTTAATCTCCAAATTTGGGATTAAATTAAGATCTGATCATAAATACACTTACACACATCATGGTGTACATGAGTAAGTGTGGGTGGTTGCTAGTTAGACCTGCCTAGCATGGGCCTACAGGCCTACTGCAAACTTATTTCAGTCTTATACTCTTATATTTGTATCGTCTGATGGGAGGTTAGGTTAGATTTGTCAGGAAACAGAATAAGTGTTTCCTGACGCTGGTCTTAATCATATGATGACAAGCAACTGGAGCATTCTGGTCACTGACAGAGGCCTTCCGCTGGCTCACCGATGCACCCCTTTAAAAATTATGGTTATAATTATAACCATTTAATGTCTGACGAGAGTACAGTAGACTACATGTATTTGGAAAGTATTCTCTATTTAATTAGATCTTAAAAGAATTATATAAATGTTGCCAAATTAATTAAGAAAATAAATTCCAGTCACAAAATATATTATTTGATACAATTTTCTCTTTAAATATTTTTTGTTCACATGTCGGCCGTCTCTTACCAAGGAAGGTTAACCTTAAAAAAACTCACCATTTATTTATTGCCAGAACTGCGCAAATGTCCCACTAGTGTACACAAGAGACCCTCCGACTAACATCTGGCTTCCCTGTATTACTTCATGTCATACCATTACTACAAAGGATAGATTACAACTTTTTTCTAGGAACATTGCCTCCATCAGGAGGCAGTTGCCCGTCTTACATCACATTAGTACAAAAAGGAATTTGATGTCATATGTCTGTAGGAGTGTAGACTACAAAGTGAAGTATCACCCCCTAGATTACCTGGATATGAGGAGTATAAACCATACCACGGTGGTCGAACCGCGGTCAGAGAATCTCAAAACTCCAGACCGTCGCGTAAGCCATTGGTCTGGAGTTTTGAGACTCTCTGACCGCGGGTTCGAACCCCACCCGTGGTATGGTTTGTTTGCAATCGTGTCATTACGATTCGTGAGTCATGAGGAGTATAACTTAATTCATATCAACTAACTGTAGTGTGATTCATGTTAGAACTTGCTACGTTCACATCTTGCCCAGCAAACAAATATCATGGTGTTAAAATAAATGTAGGAAGCTTCTCTATTAAAATCTTCAATATTTGTGTTCCAGCTAATCAATTTCAACTTACATAAGAACATAAGAATGGATGCACACTGCAGAGGGCCTACTGGCCCAAATAAGGCAGGTCCTTAATGCCATTTGAATACCTAAGTGTCTATAGAAACAACCACTGGAAATAAAGTCGTCAAGTTTCTAAATGAGCGCTATTGAGCCACCTCATTTGGCAGCCTATTAGACCTCTTCCTAGGATTCTACGTATTATATACGATGTATTACCCTTGTAGGTTTAGAGCTTCTCTTTTACAATAATAATAATATGGGCATAGGCTATTAAGATATAATTTAGCTTAATTTACAGGCAAATGATATGTGGTCCCGACCCCATCTGTTTTTAGTACCCAATCCTGAGGAATTACTTCCAAATTTAGTTTAAAATATATGTTGTCTAGAAGATACTGGTGTAGTTATGTCCAGTGTAGTTATGTCCAGTGTAGTTATGTCCAGTGTAGTTATGTCCAGTGTAGTTATGTCCAGTGTAGTTATGTCCAGTGTAGTTATGTCCAGTGTAGTTATGTCCAGTGTAGTTATGTCCAGTGTAGTTATGTCCAGTGTAGTTATGTCCAGTGTAGTTATGTCCAGTGTAGTTATGTCCAGTGTAGTTATGTCCAGTGTAGTTATGTCCAGTGTAGTTATGTCCAGTGTAGTTATGTCCAGTGTAGTTATGTCCAGTGTAGTTATGTCCAGTGTAGTTATGTCCAGTGTAGTTATGTCCAGTGTAGTTATGTCCAGTGTGACAATGGAAAACGGAAAGTTGCTCCATTTCCTTAACAATCTTGTCGCCCCCTGCCAGTCACTTAGGACGCGGGATAATCGTCCATGACTTTAAATTTACGTGAGTTTTATTGTAATACAAAGTCTAATGAAGGACCAGTAATTAAAGCTCGAATTTATCTCCACAATTTGCTAGGAAGCGCTGCTTCATGTTTAACAAATATTTTATCCAAATAAAAAAAAAGCTTCCAGAGTTTTGGGATTCCAAATTCCGGAAAGTTGCTTTCTATTTTTTTGCAGAGGGGTACGTTTACAGTGTCAAAGTTTTGAATGCGTGTAATAGAAATCGTAACATGTCTTAATCTATGAAGACAAAGGAATTATTCTTCAATACTGACACAGTAAGCCTCGGTTAGACTTGAAACTCATTCTTATCACCACCGACATTCGCAGTGGCGATTATATAACTGATTACACTTGATTGAATACTCCTATTTTATGTCCCGGATGCTTTTCCATCTACTTAAGCTGAACTTTTTTGCCTTTTATCTCTATGGATGCCAGTAATTTTACCCATCACGGGAAGCAACTCCTTTCAAGACTTGTACGCCCAGTGATTTAAAAGTGGTTTTCATATTTTTTCTCCCACTCTGAAAATTATCTAGCTTTTTCCTTCCAAAATCTACAGTACTTGGGGCTACGACTCTGAGAAAAGCTAAAGCTCTCTGAGTAAAAAAGCTATTTCTGAAAGAAATTCTCCCTAGCGAAGTGTGTATGGGGTGTGAAAAGTTCTTGTGTCAACTAGGCCTTTCCCTAAATGACGAGGCTTCAGGAAGAAGAGTCGGAAATGCTTTTTCAGACTCAATCTGAAAAGCTACGTACATCTTTAAGGTTGATGAAACAATATACGTTCGTAACTACAATAAACCGATATTGTATTTACGGTCTCGCATGCAGAGTAAAACTCCTCAACAGTTGCTGCCTGGATAACAAGAAATGGGAATAAAGAAACTCTAAGGAGCGAACAACTTTTTCTGCACTTTTCTGATTAACAGTTTAGACTTAACTCGTGTGTCTTTAAAGGTGATTCTTCAAGTTATCTCAAGGTGAGCAAAGAAGGAATGTTTGTTCAGGCATTAGTCCCCACAGCGGTAACCTCTATAACATATGCAGGAATTCAAAATGACTACGAAAAGATGTTCCTTCCCTTGCCTCCCTTGCCTCCCTTGCCTCCCTTGCCTCCCTTGCCTCCCTTGCCTCCCTTGCCTCCCTTGCCTCCCTTGCCTCCCTTGCCTCCCTTGCCTCCCTTGCCGAAGTCAGTGAATGGGACCCTGTAAGTGCTGGCACGAAGGTATCAGAAGGCGCCCCTTGAAAGATTTAGAATTAACCTCCAATAAAGTTTAACTGCTTGTAAATCATTAACACAAATGCTGACGACAGCTAGAGAGAATTGCTCTCTACTTAAGTAAACAGGCAGTACAGAAACACTAAGGGGTGATGGTGTTTTTTTAACTCTGTAACCTGCTGATACAGACTAGTTTCAGCTTCCGCGGGAGTTGATGCTACCATCATCACCATACAAACCACTTACCTCAGCAGAATATAAATTACCTGAGCTGCGTCCTTCGGGTGAGAAGACCAGTTTTTAAAACCAACAATCTTTCCAATAGAAACGCCATCTTTGATGTTGCATCATCACCAGTCCTTTCTGCTAGATGTACCCACGAAGGGGCTAGCTAATGCATTTGCTCCTTTCCTTACAGCCACATTTGAGAAGCTAGGAATTATTTTTTTTTTACCCTAGACAATCATAACGAGTTCTGTCAGTGATAGAATTTAAGTTTAAGGGAGAAATATTTTAAATCTCTATTAGGGTGACTTCAGGAGAGAACATCCTATTCCTTTATAAGGAATCGCCTTTGGATTTAACTATCTCAATGGCATCTTAATGTTTTGTTTGGGAACAAATGTATGACATCATAATCTTCTGCATGGAGGATTGTGAAATTTAATTGCTTTCTACTGTTTGAGAGGGTAATAATTTCAATACATCCCATATTAATATAGGTATGCAGTGAGTGTACCCAAGAACAATTCTGTCTCAACACTGCTTTACCCGGCTGCGTACCCGAGGTATTTACCCGCCCTGGTAGATGATTAACTCCCATCTGTGTCTGGTTCAGTCATCATTATTATTATTCTCTCCATCTCCTCATCTCTCTCACCTCTCTCTCTCTCTCTCTCTCTCTCTCTCTCTCTCTCTCTCTCTCTCTCTCTCTCTCTCTCTCTCTCTCTCTCTCTCTCTCTCTCACCCTGTCTCTCACACCCAAAAAAATGAGGAGGAAGTAAATCTAGCATGAGGTGAGTGGAGGAGCGTGGCCAAGGTCCTCAACTATTGAGCACACACACACACACACACACACACACACACACACACACACACACACACACACACACCACACATGTAGGCTCACTCCCTCTCCAATAAGCAGTCTTCTTTGGCGTCAGATACCGTAATACCCAGTCTCCAAACTACACCCAATATCTGCATTATTGCAACAATTTAAACCATACTATACACTTTAGAATGAATACTTCAATATCTTCTCAGACTTAAAGTTAGCAAAAGATGCAACAAAAAGGTGATAAATCATTTTTGGTCTGGTACATAAAAGCGTAGTGTATTAAAAATACTGGTTGTGATATAGCTACGAGAATACCAAAAGAAAACAATATATATTAAGTATGGTGGAGAGAAAGATCACAGGAAAGTTAAATGCTTATTTCCTTCGGATATATTAGATTATCTGGAAATATAAATTAGGAAAATGCTTCTGTAGGAAAAACATAAAAAAGTGTAGCAATTACAATGGAAACGGATGGAAGAAAGGAATTATAACAGTAGTGTAGAATCCTAAAGAAGACACAATACTATAAATCAGCGGCATACAATACCAACATACTGATGAATTAGATATATGTGAAACGTCGTCGTAAGCTCCTCTCTTCTATGTGCGGGTTGTGTGTGTATTGTTCCAGTCACGGTATTATGGCATATTTTTGTTATTTGTTGCATGTGCAACATCTGGGTATCTTTGTTGTGTAGACATTTCGTCATACAACGGCTTTATCAGCACAATGCCGGATCATGTATGGAAGACGGCTGTTGCACGTGTGTCTAATCAACAAAAGATAACCAAAATAAGAATATGAGAATAACAGAGAAATAATATAGATTCCCGAATGATCAGCAGAGTGAATAGAAATTACTGACCAGGAGAAATATTTATGATATTAAAGCTGACTCTTAGGGCCAGAAACGTGGGAAGTGAAAATGATTGAGGCAGTAATAGAATATTTCGCAGTCCGAAGACACCAAAGACACCAAGACAAAATAAGAGAAAGGTGAGCCAGCAGATATGTAAGAATTTTGTATTACATGATGAAGGCGAAGATTGAGATAAGCGAAAAAGCTAATTAAAAAAAAAAGATGAAAGGATAAAAAGCTAATCTTTGAAGTGTGAGTTGCAACGGAATGAGAAAACACGGGAATTGAATTCAGCAAAACAGAAAATTGAAAGATAAGCCAGAAAACATAATAACAGACAGATTATTTAACATATACCAAGAAGCTCCTGACAGATTTGTATCAGCGAGGAATGACAGGAGTTCAAAAAACAAAAATAAATTTGAATTTAGAAAGTAGTGTAGTGGGGTAAATGCTAAAAAGGGAATGAGAATGAGAAACATTAAAAATTAAGAATGAGGGAAAACTATAACTAAGCGTATGAGCTAAGATTGATTGCATAATGGCAATTAGGGAAACAGAAAGTCAATTCGAGAATAGTGTTTATTGGCAAAGATTATAACATTTACCTGGAGTTTACCTGGAGAGGGTTTCGGCGGTCAACGCCCCTGGGGATCGGTCTGAGACCAGGCCTCGTGGTGGATCAAGGTCTGATCAACCAGGCTGTTACTGCTGGCCGAACGCAAACTGACGTACGAACCACAGCCTGGTTGGTCAAGTACTGACTTTAGTTGCCTGTCCAGTACCTTTTTGAAGACATCCATGGGTCTATTGGTAATCCCCCTTATGTATGCTGGGAGGCAGTTGAACAGTCTTGGGCCCCGGCCACTTATTGTGTCCGGGAGTAATGTTGCATCTTCCGAGTCTTTTGCTCTCATAGAGAGTGATTTTCGTGTGCAAGTTTGGTACCAATCCCTCCAGGACCTTCCAAGTATATATTATCAAGTATCTCTCTCGCATGCGTTCCAGGGAATACAGATCAAGGACCTTCAACCGTTCCCAGTAAATTTAGGTGCCTTATCGTACTTATTTGTGCCGTGAAAGTTCTTTGTACACTCTCCAGGTCTGCAATGTCTCCAGCCTTGAAGGGGGCCGTTAGTGTACAGCAGTATACCAGCCTAGAGACAACAAGCGATTTGAAGAGAATCATCATGGACTTGGCGTCCCTAGTTCTGAAGGTTCTCATTATCCATCCTATCATTTAAGATGGAACAATGATATTAAAACTAGAGCTTAAGGGGTGAGCCGACCAAAGATAAGGATGTGAGCAAAGAATTATGCAGAATGTTCAAAGAGATTTTCTTATGGAAATTTATGAAGATTCCACAATGAAGTCCAGAACGGAGTGAACCTCAATAAATACAAAAAAATGCAATAATGAAAAAGGAATTAAGATACTTCTTAAGGAGATTAATTGCCGGTAAGGCATTGGGACCAGAAAGGATATCCACCTGGATATTGCGAGAAAATGCACTTGTTTTGTGAAACTCTAGCAAGGATATATAATCTAGGAGAATAAGACAACTGCTAGACAGCTGGAACACTGAAAATGTGACCTAATATTCAGGAAGAGAAATATACAGGAAGTACTAAACTAATAATTCAGTTTTGGTGACCAGTTCACTTACCTGACGCAATGCTGCTAAAGTTTGCTTTGTGTATGTTGCTGTTTGGTAAACTGGTTGACTTACTGTTCATCCTCGTTCTACCACATCTACTCCACTTCTCCCCATCTCTACATCTCTCTCTACACTACATCTGCATCTCCTCTAGCAACTCATCTACATCTCTCAACACTTTACCTCCTCGGTCCACCTCTTTCCATATCCACACCGCACTCTACACCGCCACACACCTCTATATCTCTTGACACTTAGTTCCAAAAGATAGTTTTAAGATTTGGAGGTGGAGTAGAGGTAGTGGAAAAGTGAGAATATGTGGAAGTGACATTAAAATATAGAGAAGTAAATTATGTTAAGTATGGTGAATGTATAATAAAATTTAGTTGATAGGGATGATTTTTTACTCGGTATAAAAATGAAATGAAGATAAGGTAATGGTACTTAAGATGTCCATCATCTTTAAGTATAAATTATAAGATGTCCATCACTTTTAATTATAGTTTTCCTCAGTGTTTAGACAGAAACATGGGAGCTACTCTCTATTTTGAATGGGCTGTCTTCTGTAAGCAGCAACAATTCTGTGTCAGATGTTTCGTTGAGAATTAAGTTCTGTTTTTTCCATGGCGTACATCTGATCAAGGTGAGAGATGAACTTAGGAAGGAATTTTTTGTCTGAGCTGTAGAGAAGCTCGTGGAAATTGTTAGGTTGGGTTTGGTGACGAGAGGTGAGCTTGATGTGAAATAAGGTTAGCTGAGGTAAGATATGGTGATGATAGATATTGTATCTTCCTTATGGGGTTCAGTATCAGTCTTCAGATTAGGATAAAATATTTTTACAATGAACTTTTAAGTAAAGCATTATGAGTATCAGTCTCTGTGCAATGGCTTTTTCCCTGCTCCAATGTGAATGTGTAATTTATTTTTCATGACATCGAAATAAATGTTTAATGTTTTTTAATATCCCCAAGTGAATATGTAATATTTTTCAGGACAATGAAATGAATGTTTAATATTTATGGAGATCCCTGTATGAATGTGATTTTTTTTTTGGTAAATCTCCGAATGAATATATTTTTTTTTTTTTTTCAGGACATCCAAATGAATGTAAAAGCTTAGCTTTGGTATGGTACCTCTTAAGTGAATTATATATGAATGTGTGTTTCTTAATGAAATGAGAATGTGATTTGTGTGTTTGGATGTTCAGGAGTGAACTGTGTGTGATGGCTGAATGTATTTATCAATTCATAGGAATGAGAGGTGAACGGGTGAATGTTTTTTGAAATTTGGTGTATGAAAAGAAATGTGGTGGAATTGTATCATTATTTGAAGTGCATTGAAATCCCTAATAGATGAGTGAATAGAAAAGAGCATTAAAAAGGGTGATAAGTCTGGAGAGACATGGAAGATGTATGACTGATCAGTGTGTGTGTGTACTCACCTATTTATACTCACCTGTTTGTGGTTACAGGAGTCAGTTCATAGCTCCTGGCCCCGCCTCCTAGCTGGTCGCTACTAGGTCCACTCTCTCCCTTCTCCATGAGCTTTATCGAATCTCTTTTTAAAGCTATGTATGGAGTCTGTCTCCACTACATCACTCTCCAGATTATTCCACTTGCTGACAGCTCTATGACTAAAAAAATACTTCCAGACATCCCTGTGACTCATCTGGGTTTTAAACTTCCAGCTGTGACCCCTTGTTGCTGTGCCCCATCTCTGAAACATTCTGTCCCTATCCACCTTGTCAATACCTCTCAGTATTATATGTTAATTTCCCTTAACTTCTCTTCGTAGGGAATTTCCCTTAGCTTCGGGACTAGTTTTATTGCAGACCTTTGCACTTTCTCAAATATCCTGACGCGTTTTACCAGGTGTGGGTTCCAAACTGGTGCTGCATACTCCAATACGGCCCTGACGTACACAGTGTACTTAGATATCGAAAAGCCAGGTTTGCAAGGCGCCCATTTGCTGCAACAGGTATTTGGCTGATGTGCGCCTCAGGAGATGTTAGTTACCATTTGTCCAACCACTTGTCATTAAGACACTTGTTTGTGTGTGTTTGATTAGTATACAAAAGGTGGTGCAATCTATAGTATGGAGGTGTACACAAAATATATAGTTTATATATTATGCAGGTGAATTTTACCAAGGAAATTTGTGAATAATGTCAGATTTTTTTTTCTCGAAAAATGACAATGTTTTTTATGCTATTTTTTTGTGAAATGCCATTTTTGCGAAACCGCATTTTTTGGCGAAATTATATTTTTTGGCGAAATTATAAAATGTTTACGGAATGATAATGTTTTGAAAAAAAATGCCCATTTTTTAGCTATTCAGTATTTTTTTGAAGGAAGAGAGTTGGATTAACTTGTTTGGAGGTGTAATAAGTGAGTATTTTCTTTTCAGCTTTTGAATGAGAATTTGATAATACGTTTGTTCTACTGGTTGTGAAAATGGAGTTGTGATGGGTGAATGCGCTCATTCATCTGAGTCTAGATGAGAGATGTTTGGTGAATAATTATAATTATCTATATGTTTTGAATGAAGGGAATTTGGGTGAATGTGACTGGACACTGGAGGGCAAAAAAGGATGTGCAATGAAGTCTCCGGCTATGAATTGGTAAGAATGTTTAGAAGAGGTGAGAGGTCTGGATCAGTGCTTTGGTGCACTTGAGGCAGAATGGATCATTACCTTGGAGTATAGAACAGTACTGTGATCCCTCAAGAGTGGAGGTATCTTGTTTTTTAATACAAACTAGTAAATCCCCTTTAAATACCTTCACTCGTTAAGCTCGTATTTTTAAACTGTCATGATGTGAGTTAAGGTTTAATGTCATACTGACATAAATGAAGGTGAAGACGTGTGAGGCTTAGGTAGAAAATTGGTCTACGCATTGAAGATTGTTTGAGAAGGAAGCTCAGAAAACCTCTCTAGAAGGTGTGACAGCAGCGGCAGCAGCAGAGCAGCAGCAGCAGCAGCAGCAGTAGCAGCAGCAGCAGCAGAGCAGTAGTAGTAGCAGCAGCAGCAGCAGCAGCAACAACAGAGCAGCAGTAGCAGTAGCAGAATCAGCTGCGGCAGATCAGCAGTAGTAGCAGCAGCAGCAGCAGAGCAGCAGCAGCAGCAGCAGAGCAATAGTAGCAGCAGCAGCAGCAGCAACAACAGAGCAGCAAAAGCAACAGCAGCAGCAGCAGCAGAGCAGCAGTAGCAGTAGCAGCATCAGCTGCGGCAGAGCAGCAGTAGTAGCAGCAGCAGCAGAGCAGCAGCAGCAGCAGAGCAATAGTAGTAGCAGCACCAGCAGAGCAGCAGCAGCAGAGCAATAGTAGTAGCAGCACCAGCAGAGCAGCAGCAGCAGCAGCAGTAGTAGCAGCAGAGCAGCAGCAGCAGCAGCAGAGCAGCAGTACCAGTAGCAGCATCAGCAGCAGCAGCAGCAGAGCAACAGTAGTAGTAGCAGCAGCAGCAGCAGCAACAGCAGAGCAGCAGTAGCAGCATCAGCAGCAGCAGAGCAGAAACAGCAGCAGCAGCAGCAGCAGAGTAGCAGTAGCAGCATCAGCTGCAGCAGAGAAGCAGTAGTAGCAGCAGCAGCAGAGCAGCAGCAGTAGCAGTAGCAGCAGCAGCAGCAACAGCAGAGCAGCAGTAGCAGTAGCAGCATCAGCAGCAGCAGAGCAGAAGCAGCAGCAGCAGCAGCAGAGTAGCAGTAGCAGTAGCAGCATCAGCTGCGGCAGAGCAGCAGCAGCAGCAGCAGCAGCAGCAGAGCAGCAGCAGTAGCAGCAGTAGTAGCAGCAGAGCAGCAGCAGCAGCAGCAAAGCAGCAGTACCAGCAGCAGCAGCAGAGCAGCAGTAGTAGTAGCAGCAGCAGCAGCAGCAAAGCAGCAGTAGCAGTAGCAGCAGCAGCAGCAGAGCAGCAGTAGCAGTAGCAGCAGCAGCAGCAGTAGTAGCAGTAGCAGCATCAGCTGCGGCAGAGCAGCAGTAGTAGCAGCAGCAGCAGAGCAGCAGCAGCAGCAGCAGCAGCAGCAGCAGTAGTAGAAGCAGAGCAGCAGCATCAACAGCAGCAGCAGAGCACCAGTACCAGTAGCAGCAGCAGCAGCAGCAGATCAGCAGTAGCAGTAGCAGCATCAGCAGCAGCAGCAGCAGCAGCAGAGCAGAAGCAGCAGCAGCAGCAGCAGCAGAGCAGCAGCAGCAGAGCAGCAGTAGCAGTAGCAGCATCAGCTGCGGCAGAGCAGCGGTTTTATCAGCAGCAGCAGCAGAGCAGCAGCAGTAGAGCAGTAGTAGCAGCAGCAGCAGCAGCAGAGCAGCAGCAGCAGTAGTAGAAGCAGAGCAGCAGCAGCAGCAGAGCAGCAGTACCAGTAGCAGCAGCAGCAGAGCAGCAGTAGTATCAGCAGCAGCAGCAGAGCAGCAGTAGCAGCAGCAGCAGAGCAGTAGTAGTAGCAGCAGCAGCAGCAGCAGCAGCAGCAGTAGTAGCAGCAGCAGCAGCAGCAGAGCAGCAGTAGTAGAAGCAGAGCAGCAGCAGCAGCAGCAGCAGCAGAGCAGCAGTACCAGTAGCAGCATCAGCAGCAGCAGAGTAACAGCAGCAGCAGCAGTAGTAGCAGCAGCAGCAGATCAGCAGTACCAGTAGCTACATCAGCAGCAGCAGAGCAGCAGCAGCAGCAGCAGGAGAGCAGCAGTACCAGTAGCAGCACCAGCAGCAGCAAAGCAGCAATAGTAGCAGCAGCAGCAGCCTAATCTCTTTATGTGAGAGTGACCTGAGGATTTATAAGCTTTGACTTTATGGATTTTTCTATGAAGACTTATTGAATAAGAACATTGAGAAAAAGGTAAACATTATATGTCATTCCTTGTTTGCGGACTGAAATGTACAGTGGCGATGTGGAGAGCTTGTGTTGCACGAGGGGTGGAGATATCTTATTTTCCATGACACTTATCTTCATGGGAAACTGCAACTTATGACCACCGTTTAGACAGTCTTGGATCATTTTCTAATCACACAATGAATCGCGAAGGACAGTGAGCCACAATGTATCGCTTCCCTTAACTCTTCTCTTTGTCACTAGAATATAGTCAAAGTCGTACTGAATCGTCGTCATTAGTTTCAGTCACCTGTGTGTGTGTGTGTGTGTGTGTGTGTTCTTGTATTCCCAAATATATGTGTGTAAACTAATATTCCTTGAATGTTTTGAAATCGTCTTTAATCTTGATTACCTGTGTGTTATTCCATAATTCATTACACACTTTACTTAAATGAAATAGTGAGAGTAACACAAGAAATCCATACTTCGTGTGTTTTGACTAAGTAATATTACCTTATGATTAAAACTGTGATTCTTGCTTGTTTTTTTTACTTATTTTTACCTCTCGTTTTCATTGCTTGCATTCTTTGTTCTTCTTTATTTATGAGAATTGAGTGATGATGTAATCCCAGGAGAGGCAAATCTGGTGTATGATCATCCTTCTTTATCATTGTATTTCATTTCTTTGTTTTTTTATACCTTTGTGAAAACATTTCATTGTTTTATTGACCGTTGTTCTATTTAAGAAAATAAAATTTATAATTTGACTTCATTATATCCGTGTGACATTCACGTATTCAAGAAGCAGCACCGGCTCTAGCACTGATCCCTGGGGAGCCCCACTCATCACATGCACCCATTCCAACACCTCTTCACGGAGCATCACTCGATGTTTCCTTTCTCTTACGTTAGACTTGATTCATTTGAGTATTTCCCCTGTTTTTCGTGCCTTTTGGTCTTGTTTTTGTACCAGACTCTTGTACAGTACTGTGTCAAAAGCCTTCCTGCAGTTAAAACAAATCACTCCTCCTCCTCCTTCCTCATTTCTGTTACCATGTCGTAAAACTCTAATATGTTTTTGACATACGATTTTCTATCCCTAAAACCATGGTGGTTGTCATGTATGAATCCTCTCCTTTCTAGATGCTTCAGCAATCTTTTAATAATCTTACATTCTATACAGTAAGTGATACTGGTCTGTAGTTTAACGCTGCCTCTCTGTCTCCTTCCTTAAAAATTGGGACTTCATTTGTTGTCTTTCACATCTCCAGAATTTGCTTTCGATTCTAGGTCATTCTTAAATTATTGTTAAACCTCTTTCCTTAAGCATACATAATCGTACATGAACGGTATACGGTAGTAGTAGCAGCAGCCGTGAAGAATCTTCAAGACTTCGGTGCTGAACACACCAACTCCAAGACTGAGGGACTGATTACCTCATCTTTTGTATATAGTTCTACTGTCTTCAAGTTATGTCCTAGAATTTGTATTGATAAAGCCACTGGATGGCGAAACGTCTACAATAAAGACACCCAGATGTTGATCATGTGTCTAAATTTTTCATACATAATCGGTTCTAACTTTCGGCCCATGTCCTTGTCCATTGCCTTCCATACTTTTCAGCCTTGTCTTCTTTGCTCTTATAGGTAGACTATGGGCTTGCTGGGTATAAACGTCTACTCTGCCTCCCTGCACTTTCCGGCTTTGCTGGTTCATTCTCTCATTCTAGTTCTATTCCTAACTTGTTGGTGCAGGAAATTCTTTATTACTACCTACAGCATCCTAGCCCCACAACGTTTATTGACCACCATGTGGCTCTAGGTTCTCTCAGTCAGTCTCCTTGTGGTTAGTCTCCCATGACCAGTAGCTTTGCCCTGCTCATGTGAGCCAATCTGACCACCTCAGATAGTGTATCCACTATTGCTATGTTGATTTTATCATATTCTTGTCTTGGCCTCTTGCATTTTAGTGGAGGATTTTACATTACTGCTATCACCACCTATGGGAATCCCTGTCTCCACTATATTCATCTGCTTTCCCTGTGTTTATTCCAACCATGTCCTCAAAACTCTGGTTTCTGATAAGCAGCGCGACTTTTCCTCCCCCTTTGTTTCCTATCGATCTTTCCTCAAAATCTGATATCCAGACGGGAAGATCACGTCTGTTGCCATCTTTGTAAGCCTTGTCTGTGAGAATGCTATAATGTCTTGGGATGCCTCCATTATTAATTCGTGATACTCCTACCTTTAATTTGGTGTACCATTATTTTAGCTCCCTTTCCAATAATCTGTTCCGGTTTGTGGTTTCCTGGATTCCTGGTCCTTGCCCATGGACTAAAGGGGGTGGAAGGTGGTGGTGTGGATAGGGGGTATAGGAGGTGGGATTGCATTTTTCCTCTGGAGAGGATCGGGTTCCTAGATGTAGATAGGGATTAGTGAAAAGGTTGGGTTGAGGGGAACATGGGTCCGGGGGTTGGGGTGAGGGGTTGCTCTGAGGAAAGATTTGTGTTGGGGGAAGGGACTATCGATGTGGAGTATAGTGTGTTTTAGGTTATTGCGTTTGAGTGGGAGGGGAGGCTAGGACTGGAGGGGATCTGTACGTGGGTGTGCCTACAGATCCTCTGGAGACAGCTTCCATGCCTATCAATGCATATCCTTTCTCTCCTTCCTGCCTCTGGCGTGTTAGTGCCCTCTCAGTTGCTCTCATTTCCTCGTTGTTCTGCCCCGATCGAGGTACACCCAGTGATATTTATATTTGTCACTTAACCTTGGTGTCTACTGTATGATCATGTCTACTGTCATTACTGGTGTGATGGTCATCTTGACTGGGCGTCATTTTCCCTCGAGTATTTGTGTTAGTGTGTATGTACACCCTTCTTGACAAATAGAAAGCATGTCTGGGTTTAAGCTTATTGATTGAAGAGAGCGGCTTTGGTGATGGACGTTTGGAGATGTAGAAAGATATAAAGGTATTGCATTGACAGGGGTGAGCATGTTGGTGGCTTTAAGGGTAGAGTGAGGGATGGATGGTGAAGGAGGGGTGGTCTTGGGTGGGGGAAGGGTGGTCTTGGGTGGTGGGAGAAAGGTAGTCGTGGTCGTGGGTGGTGGGAGAGGGGTGGTCATGGGTGGTAGAAGAGGGGTGGTCTTGAGTGGTGGGGGCTGGGTGGTCTTTGGTGGAGGAGGGATGGTCTTGGGTAATGGAGGAGGGGTGGTCTTGGATGGTAGGGGGAGGGGTGGTTTTGGATGGTAGGGAGAGGGGTGGTCTTGGGTGGTGGGTAGGGGTGGTCTTGGAAGATAGAGGGACGGGTGGCCTTGGGTTATGGGGGAGGGGTGTTCTTGGTTAGAGGAGGGGTGGTCTTGGGTGGTTGGAAGAAAGGTGGTCTTGGTTGGTGGGGAGAAGTGGTCTTGGGTAGTGTTGGAGGGTGGTGGGGGAAAGGTGGTCTTGGGTAATGGGGAGGGATGGTCTTGGATGGTGGGGTAGGGGTTATCTTGAGTGGTGGGGAGGGATGGTCATGGGTGGTGGGGGAGGGGTGGTCTTGGACGGTGAGGGAATTGGTGGTCTTGGGTGGTGGGGAGGGGTGGTCTTGGGTGGTAGAGGAGGGTGATATTGGGTGGTTGAGGAGGGGTGGTCTTGGGTGGTGGGAGGGTGGTCTTGGGTGGTGGGAGAGGAGTCGTGGTCGTGGTGGTGGGTGAGGTGGTCTTGGGTGGTAGAAGAGGGTGGTCTTGAGTGGTGGGGAGGGTGGCTTATGGTGGAGGAGGGATGGTCTTGGGTAATGGAGGAGGGTGGTCTTGGATGGTAGGGGAGGGGTTCTTGGATGGTGGGAGAGGGTGGTCTTGGGTGGTGGGAGGGGTGGTCTTGGAAGATAGAGGACGTGGCCTGGGAGAGGGTGTTCTTGGTTGAGGAGGTGGTCTGGGTGGGAAAAAGGTGGTCTTGGGTGGTGGGGAAGGGGTTTTGGGTAGTTGAGGTGGTGGGGAAAGGTGGACTTGGGAATGGGGAGGGATGGTCTTGGATGGTGGGGTAGGGGTTATCTTGAGTGGTGGGGAGGGATGGTCATGGTGGTGGGGAGGGTGGCTTGGACGGTGAGGGAATGGTGGTCTTGGTGGTGGGGAGGGTGGTCTTGGGGGTAGGAGGGGTGATATTGGGTGGTTGAGGAGGGCTGTCTGGGTGGTGGGGAGGGGTGGTCTTGGGTGGTGGGGGAGGGGGTCTTGGATGGTGGGTGATTGGTGGTCTTGGGTGGTGGGGGAGGTGGTCTTGGGTGGTGGGGAGGGTGGACTTATGTGGTGGGGGGGTGGACTTGGTGGTAGGAGAGGTTGTCTTGGGTGGTGGGGAGGGTGTCTTGATGGTGGGATTGTGGTCTGGTGTGAGGAGGTGGTCTTGGGTGGTGGGGGAAGGGTGATCTTGGGTGGTGGGGAAGGGTGGTCTTGGGTGGTAGGGGAAGTGGTGAACTTATGTGGTGGGGAGGGGTGGACTTGGGCGGTGGGGGAGGGGTGGACTTATGTGGTGGGGTGGGGTGGACTTATGTGGTGGGGAGGAGTGGACTTATGTGGTGGGGAGGGTGGACTTAGGCGGTGGGGAAGGGTGGACTTATGTGGTGGGAGGGTGGACTTGGGCGGTGGGGAGGGTGGACTTATGTGTGGGGAGTGGTGGACTTATGTGGTGGGGAGGGTGGACTTGGGTGGTTGGGGGAGGGGAGGACTTATGTGGTGGGGAAGGGTGGACTTGGGTGGAGGGGGACTGGTGGTCTTGGGTGGTGAGGGAGGAGTGGACATGGGTGGTGGGGGGAGGAAGGTGTGTATGAATTTCATCAGTGTCTTATGTGTTGGGACTTGCTGGTGGTCCTGACCCAAGGAGGTGGAGCCTGGTTATTCCTGGATGGTAGGAAGAAGGACGTATAAAGAATCTTGATCTGAGGAGTTGGAGCAGGTTGGTGTTGGGTGTTGTGGGGTGTGGGTACAAGGGTATAGTGGGTAAGGATATGTGGGTAAAGGGAGGATGAGGGTGATGATTTGTGGGAGAGGGTGAGGGAACATGATGTGGGAGAGAGGGAGGGGGCATTAAGTGGGAGAGAGGGAGGGGAATGACGTGGGAGAGAGGGAGGGCATGACGTGGGAGAGGGGCATTTAAGTGGGAGAGAGAGGAGGAATGAAATGGGAGAGAGGCATGGAGTGGGAGAGAGGGAGGAACATTAAGTGGGAGAGAGGGAGAGGGCATTAAGTGGTATAGAGGGAAGGTGAATTAAGTGGGAGAGGGAAAAGGGGTATGAAGTGTGAGAGTGAGAAGGGGCATGAAGTGTGAGAGGGGGAAGGGGCATGAAGTGGGAGAGTGAGAAGGGGCATGAAATGGGAGAGTGGGAAGGGGCATGAAGGGAGAGGGCTAGTCTTATTTCGAGGAGTGAAGTCTGGTATTTACTGACAAGACGCTTCGTTCATAAGTAGTTTATCAATCTATCAGAGATTTATAAAGTCTACCTGGACTGTATTTACCCGTCAGGGATTCATAAAGTCTACCAGTACTTTATCTATCAATCATAGATTGATAGATAAATGGAGCATGGATGGTGTGGTAAGTGTGGAGGAGGGGAGGTCTGGGTGGTTGGGGCGTGGATAGTGGCGAGTTTTGATCCGAAGAAATGGAACTGTAATGGAGTGAGGGAAGTGTGGGGGATCTTGATCCGAAGACATGGAGCAAGCTCGAAGAAAAAAAAATACTTCTAAACGCTTAGAAATGTTACTTCTAAAAACGTCAGCTTCAAAAAGTTTTTAGTCGCTGAAGATTCTCTATAAAATAATGTTAATTGGTGCCTGGGAATGACACTCTCCACATGGATGGTCGCACTTTCTGTCTGGCACCTTCATTGTTCCTCTCCAGTTCCACCTTTGGTCTTGAAATCAATCAGGTCTCCAGGATGTTTTATGTTGTCGATCGCAAGGAATTTCTTAGACAACTTCTGAACTACTAAAAATGAATTCTGGTAAGCTTTTTCCTATACCGTTAGAGAGGTACCAAAACGTCGCTCAAGGCTTAAATTTCTGACGATTTGGTCAAGATAGTAAACACAAATCAGGGAACAAATTCGACGCAGTAGTGTTCACAACGGATCCATTAGGTCACTGCTGTGATTGTGGAGACAAATGATGTTCTCTACTCCGAAAGAGTCGTAGATGTCTGCAATACAATTGCAACATAATCTAGATGAGGCATAACAAAGGATATATAGAATTGAAGAACAACCTGAGGACTCCTATTATTTATGCTTCTTGATATGAATCCTTGGCTTCATATCAAGAACCATAAATAATAGGAGTCCTCAGGTTGTTCTTCAACTCTATATATCCTTGGTTAGGCCTCATCTAGATTATGCTGCACAGTTTTGGTCACCGTATTACAGAATGGATATAAATTTCTGGAAAACGTACAAAGGAGGATGACAAAGTTGATCCCATGTATCAGAAATCTTCCCTATGAGGATAGCCTGAGGGCCCTGAATCTGCACTCTCTAGAAAGGCGTTGAATTAGGGGATATATGATTGAGGTGTATAAATGGAAAACAGGAATAAATAAAGGGGATGTAAATAGCGTGCTAAAAATATCTAGTATTGACAGGACTCGCAGCAATGGCTTTAAGCTGGATAAATTTAGATTCAGGAAGGATATAGGAAAGCATTGGTTTGGTAATAGAGTTGTCGATGAGTGGAACAAACTCCCGAGTACAGTTATAGAGACTAAAACGTTGTGTAGTTTTAAAAATAGGCTAGATAAATACATGAGTGGGTGCGGGTGGGTGTGAGTTGGTTCTGACTAGCTTGTGCTACTAGGTCAGATGCCGTGCTCCTTCCTTAAGTGAATGTAACCTGACCTGGCTGGGTTGGGGCATTGGCTTAAGCCGGTGGGAGACTTGGACTTGCCTCGCCTGGGCCAGTAAGCCTGCTGCAGTGTTCCTTCTTTCTTATGTTCTTATGAGTGGAGCAAACTCCCGGGTAGCGTTACTTAGGTAGGAACGTTGGGTAGGTTTAAATATGAGCGGGTGTGGGTGGGTGTGAAATAGCTTTGCCTAGCATGGGCTAGTAGGCCTGTTACAGTGTTCCTTCATTCTTATGTTCTTATGTGAAAAGACACTTATGTACAGTTCCCTCTAATAAATGTCCTGAACTGTACGTAGGTGTATTTCTTTCAAATCTTATCGGTATCACCATACCATTTTATGTTATAATGTAAGCACGCCGAAGGTTACAGCATCAGACTTGTTATTGATAACGATAGTAGAGAGTGTGTCTACTAAGTGAATTATCTCTGGGGATCTGAGTGTACAAACGGGTCTTTCCCAAACCTCCTGACTCCTCTTGTGGCGAACACAGATCGAAGAGTTAGTCACCCATTCTTGAATTTGGCCAGTAACAACAGTTGTCATGCCAGTCATCGACCAGCCGGCAAACATATCAGACAATCTACCAGATATCATACAAACCAACCATTAGCTGTTGCTTAACAGCTAGTCAAATGGGAAGCCAACCAACCAGCAAATGAAGAAGCCAGTTAACTTAAAGAGCGTATCAGCTATTTTACAAGTCAGATATTCAATATGGCAACTAGCCAGCACTAAACTGGAAATTAATAAGCCAACTAGTTAGCCACCTAATTTTGCAGATAACCTTCCGGCTATCCTATGATTCAGTTGTGCAACATGACAGCTACCCAGCTAGCAAGCAAATCGGCCAACCAGATAGACAGTTAGACAAGCAGCCACCTTAATAGAAAAAAAATCCATTCATCGAATCGGTCAGAAATCTACGCATCCAGTCAACAAATCTTTAAGATATCCATTCTTCAAGCAAGCAGGACAGCCAGATATCCGTTAATCCAGCTAGCAAGACTGCCAGATATCCATTCATTCATTCTTCAAGCCAGAAAGTCAGCTTTTATGTAACCAACAAGCAAGCCATCTAGCTAGTCAACAAGGTAGCATGCCAAGAGGCTACCAAGGCAGCAACCAAATAAGTCAGCTAGTCAATAAGCTCGCCAGCTATTTAGCCAGCCAGCCATCCAGCCAGCCAGCAACCCAGCAAGCCAGCCAACCAGCCAGCCAACTAGGCAACCAGCCAAGAACCGTGGGAGGACACCACCTTACCTGAGATGATGAAGAGCGATCCCCAATCTTGGGCAGCGCCACGGGAAGATTACTGGCATTCTCGCCCCTGCCATTTCAGGATTATGTGGATTTAAGCGGCCGACAGAAGAGTCATGTCAGGGGAAGGGCGAGTCACGTCAGGGGGTGGGGGTAGTTGAGTCCCGTCGTGAGTGGAGGAGTCCCATCAGGGAGGAGTGAGTCATGCCAGAGAAGAATGAGTCACCCCGAGGAACAGTGAGTCACATCACAGAGTGAGTCACGTTAGACAGGAGCGTTTGACGTTGTAGAGTGAGGTGAGAGTGAGTCCTGTCATGGTAAAGTGAATCTTATTGAAAGGAATGAGTCACGTCGTGGAATATGAGACACTGGGGAAGTGATTCCCTTTACCAGTGTAGTAGACAAGTACATGAGTGGGTCAGGAGAGGCTGCTGTTTGTTCTGACCTGTTTTGGGGAGATTAGTGTGGAATGTTAGAGCACAGTTACTTGCTTGTGTAGTGTCTTAGAGATTGAGTTCAAGGAAATAATTCTACTTCTCAAGGAGGAAGATAAGAAACTGAAATTTTGCCTGGATAAGTAGAGCAATGAATGTGAAGTGGTTTTAGGTAGTGAAGGGAGGCAGGTTACCAGAATGAGGAGCAGACTGGCAGCCATTACAAGTGGCAAGTAGTTTCCAGTAAAGAATCAAACATCAATATGAGGAAGGTTAAAAGAGAACAGAGATCTCTTCTCTGTTCTAGAGGATGAATGTACTTCAATGGTCAGAGACGATAAAGATACCATTAACGCCTCTTGTGATCGGTGACTCACAGGTAAAATATATGGACCACGCCTTCTGTAACAGTTATTGGAAGGTGAGAGAGAGTGTTTCCCAGCAGTTGGTGTTGGTGACAGAGTCAACATGTTGGATAATAGCATGTCAGGTAATGGGAACAAGCCCATTATGTGCCTCTGTGCTAGTAAAAAGATATTGGGAAAGGTAGGAGACAGGAGCTGCTAGATAAATACAGGGAAGTTATAGATTTAACTATGTCTAAGGGAGGGGTCCCGATCATATGTAGCATTTTGCCTAGAGAGGAATGGGCAATTAATGGATGTCTAGAGCAACTGGTGTACATTGCTGGCTAGACAGATACTGCAAAGAACTTGCAATCCCATTCACTGGAAACTGGGGCAATTTCCGTGTCAAACATGAAATTTATGCAAAGAGATGGGGAATATCTCTCTGGGGTAGGAGTGGTAGCGTTAGTGAACTCTGTCGAGGGGGACTTTGCTGAGTTGAAGATTGTGGTATGGGTGAGTGTGTGAAAAATAGGTTACAGCACCATGGATGAAAGTGTCAAAAATTACCAGGATACCTCAGGAATATGTTCAAAGGGCATTGCTCATCATAAATTTACTAATCAATGTAATGCAATTTGTCAGCAGAGACAGTAGAGGGTAGTGAGTGACAGATTCCCTTAAGGTCTACTATACTAATAGCAGGAGCATAAGAAATAAGGTGAATGAGCTAAGATACCTTCCTATTTCGTCGCACTGAAATTTGCTCTGGTGTCGTGTCCTACTTTCCTATTTACATTTTCCCAAATTATAAATAGGTTTTCCCGTCATGGTCATGTTTTATAAATAGGCTTGTGTCTTTTTTAAGATGATGAAGAATTAGACACATGAGCAACATCTGGGAATCTGTGTAGACGTTCCGCTATCCAGTGCCGCCCCGGGTGACACCAAAGATGCCGCCATACAAAGACATAATCTGACAGTCTTCAGATTACGTTCATGTATTGCATTGATCAACCCACTGATGATGAAACGTCTACAGAGGAAAGATACCCAGATGTTGCACATGTGTCTTGTCTGTATTGTGTACATTGACATACATCCTTTATAATATGATTTTATATGAACGACTAAGACTACAATAAACTTCTTTGTTGGATAGTTATGAGGGATTTACGTGCCTAGCTGTCAATGGGGTATGAAACTCTACGTCAAACCAGTTGACGAGAGCTCCTGAGCATTATGAATGAACACTGTGTTCTCAGAGCTTAGCGTAAGTGTTGGTTGCTTGTTTCCCGGAATAACTGAATATATATACTATGAATACTGTACCTCTTGGTATTTAGTCTCCATACAGGTGTTATTATTCAAAATAGGAGTAAATTAGGAATTTTGAATAAGTTATGTTAGAAAATTTACATCAAGATTTAGAATCGAGATTTCCTGCTGTACTTTTTGTTTGAAAATATAAATTACAAATACATATATTTTACGGAGTATTTTTTACTTTTTTGCCTTTCTACTTCGAAATTAATTGATTTTTGTGTGCTTATTAATCTTGTTTTTTCCCTCAGAGAGGCTTTCAAAATAAACACATTGCATGGAGGCTTGGTAGCAGTAGTATGTAGGCTTGACCTAAGAATTTCAACTGTGGAGACTTGCACGTTGGCTAGGTATTTCTTAGCCTCGTACAGATTCGAAGTTTCACGTGAAGTGACTAATAATTGACTGTTTACACATATTAGGCATAGTGAGTGGTGAGGAGAAAAAATGGTTGAGGCAGCTGGTCTGATTATGCTTGCTGAGAAAACTCAGCAAAAAGTTAATTTATTTAGTGCTGCTGAGCAGAACGCCATTGAAAAGCGCGGGGATGTCCAGCAGGATGCAAAAATCCCTTAGAAGTCAGTTAGTTCGTTGAAAGGTAGTACCTATTGACTGTTCTGCCGTCCTTCTGTTGGTGAAGGAATACGTGTTCTGCACAGATCAACGGCATTTAGCCATGTATCAATGACAGCAAGAGCTGAGGCATAAGCCTGGATGAATGTCGGGGTGGAGAAAATTGGAAGGATACTTGGAATAGGGATACGAGTGCAGTGAATAAAGCAAAAAAAACTTTTTTTTTAAATGTAGCTCTCCTTCCAAAAAAATATTTAGGGAGACCCGAATCGATGTTTTGAAGCATCAGAAATTCAAGCAAAAATCATTGAGCTGGTCTGAACAGCACTGAGGTGCCTTGTTGCATTCCCAGTTGCAGAGTAAAGGTAAAAACAGGCCCTCCTCCATGTCCTCTAACGAGTACAAGAATTTCGACCTTCCTAAACAAGCTGTTCTTAAGCTTGTGTTTTCGTATGTGCAAAGTACCAGCAGAAACTAAGCAACGTCGTTGAAGGTGTGGTGAAACGTACAATGATTTAGGATGGTTGAAAGGCTGTTCTCCTGTGATCGACTTGGTCAGTTAAGGTAGATCGTGACTTTGACAAAATGGTTACACTAATCCTAGTAGAGGACTTTGTAACCTACATGATGACCGATCTTCAGGTATATCTTGAAAAAAATCTCATCGGTCGAGAAGAAGAGTGCTGGCTGATAACTATAAGTTGCATAACAATCAGTGTCGTGCTTTCATGTCACCAAGGCAACCGCAGGTACGACCCAGGTGAACTAAATAAAAACTGTATATGCTTAATCCAGCCAGGCATGCGGAAGTACCACTTCACAAGCAATGTGTCTGGCCAGTTACGTCAGCAAGCAAGATCCCAGGGAAGACTTCAAACCAGTCACCTCAGCCGTTCAAGATGCAGGGTCACGTATGCCAGCAATGTCTCTGACTCCAGGACGAGCAGACTGCACCCCAGCAGCCACTCCTTCATAATCCACTGACCTATGTTAATACCGCCACTGTAGCTCAGGAGCCGCACAAGCCTCAACAGTTTCAAGTACACCGTTTTAATTGCACTCAAAGACGCTGAAACTGACAACATGGCTAAACACATCCAGTCTTCAAAAATGTGAAGGTAACAATGTAACCATTTTATCAAACTGTGAAAGTGACAGTCTCTCTTGCAGATCATTTATCAGAGGTTATCTCTTTCAGGGACTCTCCTTGCTCCAAGCCACGACATTACAGGTGATTGATGCCACTTCTACTAGGGAGGATTAACAATTTATCGGAGGCATTTAATGGGCAATCTTCAGCGTCCCTATGAACATTTTTTTTTTTTTGTAGAAATTTTATATTTAATTATCTTATATTTAACAAGAAAGTTTATATTTAACAAGTTTAAAGTGAACAGTTGTTGATTAGGAATGATGTGATAACGTTAAATACTGTGAGGAGCCTTTAGCCCTTATAACAAAAAAATACTCTGAAGCGAGCAATGCTCTCATTGCCAGACATTTTTCTAGCTTTTGCTATGACACGGTCAATGTGTCGTACACAGGCACCGGAACAGAGAAATTATAATACTAGTTATGACGGTGAGCTTGGCTTGAACTGCCTTTTTGATGCGGAAATGGAGTGGCCGCGCTCCTCTCAGGAGAAGATCCTACTCTTTAAACAGATTGAATTTTTCAGTGTCCCTGAGCCTACTGTTGGCACAGTCACAGAGCAACGGCAAGACTCCACTTTGCTCCTGCACAGACTGTTGCAGAGTAAGAGTCAGTAAATAACACAAACTCTGATATTCTTGTGCGGAGAGTTACGCCGCCTTGTATTAGGGACAAACAAATGTAGGCGAGTAGTTAAAACATACATTCAACCTGAGCCCCCTGGTAGAAGTAAGAACATAAGAGAAACAATGCAGCAAGCCTAATGGATGTTGTTAGGTTGGTCCTCACATCCGACTCGTCCCACTCATATCTAATGGGTGTACCAAGGTTCAGGTGTGCTGCACACTCAGACAAATATCAATATAATAGTGGAATAAAATACCGACAAGTACATACGTAAGACAAATATTAAACAATTATATATATCTATATTTCGAAACGTTTCACCAACACAGTGGGCGTCAGCAGTTTAATACGGAGGTGGCAACTATGGGAATAACAGAAGCTGTGGAGAGGTAAAGATCATGGGAACAGTTTAAAAGCTGAGGGACTGACCATCTCACACTACTTCTTCAAAGGTTGATGGATTGATCACATCATCTTTCCCTCTCCACTGCTTCTGCTGTCTCCATATTTGTCACGTTTGTATTCTACTGAGGAAGCTTACTTTATAGGCGATACGTCTCGCAATGAAGATACCTAACTAATGTGCTTGACTTACCTTCTCGTCGGTACTGTATACCATTATTATAGTGACAAAAATAAAGATACTTAAAAAAAAGGTCCTGGTGCTCCTGATGTGAAGTAGATGCTGGGTAATGACGGGGGAGGGGGGGGGGGCACATACTAATACTATTGCTGGCCATTTAGATTGAAGTGGAAGATTAAAATGGTTATATCTTTTATTAGCCAAACTTGGCAACAAATGTGGCTACCCATGTCAGGATTTTTGCCACATATCAGATAATGGGTAGACGTGGGTATGTAATTAAACCTGTCCCATGTACCCGATGTACCGTGTTTGATCGTTGTCCAGACACGTCTTAGTAATAATTATTTTTTTTATCCACAATGCGTTGTTCTACTAGATATTTCGAAGTATTACAATTATGTTTAATCACTGTTCAAACCGTAAAAGATCGCTAGAGCGGTTGTTACACAACTGTTGCTGGAGATACAATCTGATCAAATATCGGACTTGACATTAAAAATACTCAAGATCTCTCACTCAACTGGGGATTGACCAAAGAATCATTCCAATTACATCCTCGAAAGTCAAAGTTTTCAAGTGTGAAAATATCACTTGGTTATAGCCTAATTGAGCTGATTTACAGCCATACCTTTCCTCTCTCTTCTGATATTGGAATCCTTTGAGACTAATTTTGTCATATCTGTGACCTAAATGTGTGCAGGTTAGCCAAGGCAAATTGTGGTCCTAATCCAGCAACCAATGACAGGTAATTCACTGCAAGTTACGTTCACATGTCCTTATAAAATCAAGGCGAAGTTGAATTGCCATAATTACGGGAAGTATGTACCAGACAGGTCCTGAACACATTTTCCCCATTAATCTGTTTAAAGATTAAAATGCTCAATTAAGTATATCGGTTCTGAACGTTGGTTACCTGATTATGATGATTTAATTAACATGTCTCAAAGAATTGATGTTTCTCAAAAAAAAAAAAAAAAATAATAGGAGATATTTGTTATTCAGTCTACCTCGTGTCTGGTCTTTCTGGTGTAAAACCCAACTAAGTGAGCCAAGTGCTTGATTGTTTTCAATGTATATTGAAGAGATGCCGTGGCTCTGAACACTGGGTTTTCATGATGTGGGTATAGATGAAGGTTTACGTATTAAACAGCAACCATATCGCGTTAACCCAGCTGAAAACCAATATGTTTGCAAGCTTATATTAGTGGAATAATAGAAAGTTCATTTATAGAAGACGGGAATATTCTGGGGTTTCACCCAATATTCTTATCACAATGGCAAATTGAATGAGATATACATGCACAGATTATTGCAAAGTGAGTGCTGTAAATAGGCCTGATGGACGGCCTTTGCCTAGGAAAGATGACATCAGTGACCTAGTGGGCCATGCTCAGCACGTATCTAAACTGGATCTGATAACATTAAACTATCAATTATCCTTGACAGACAGGGCGAATGAAATCTCTGCCTTTACAGTAACGGAAAGTTTATTCTAAAATATAGTGATGGTATTCGGAATGTGAATCATGCCTGCTGCCTTCCATCTTATTTCAAAGGTTACAAATGGTCTTGATGACCTTATCATCATTAGTAGTTATTGGGACCGGGAGTTACAGTGGCTGGAAGCTTAACAAATACAAGCATCTAAGATCCTGACCAGGAGTGAAGCCTATGGACGAGGGCTGGAGTAAAGGATGGCAATCAGCACTGGCTTGAACGAGCAACTATGAAAGAAGAAGGGGATAAACAGAAGAATGAGCAGGAAGAGGAGGACGAGGGTTTGAAAAAGGCGGAAGATAAGGAGGAATATATAGAGCGCGATTAGGAAGAGGATAAGAGATGGAGGAGGAGAATGAAGAGTGAACTAGAATAGATGGAAATGTAGGAGAAAGTAGAGGTTATGAAAGAAGTTCAAGTATAGATGGAAGTGAAAAAAGAGGTAAAAGGTAAACAAAAGTGATAGAATATATATATATATATATATATATATATATATATATATATATATATATATATATATATATATATATATATATATATATATATATATATATTTCCATTTCTTTGCAATGATCGATGGCTTGGTGGTGATTGTTTTAGTGAGCACATCACTAAGAACATATAAAGTGTCTCTGTTTATAGTTAGATAATTAAAGTCCATACGAAGCTTACTAGTTAATTAGTGAATAACGAGGAAAAGACTAATATCGCTTGACTGTTCCTTAATACTTAGACCTGGGTGAAGTGTAGATTCGTAATCGTGTACACAGTCAATCTGATGTAGATCATATAGTCTGATAAACCATACCACAGGTGGGGTTCGAACCCCACCCGTGGTGGGACGAGACAAAGTCGTGAGGATTTTCCCTCGCAGATGTGATAGTGACACTATTGTGACATTATCACACCAAAGTCCTTCACATTAGTTTTTCGCTCTGTTGTGTGGTTAGACTCTATAGTATACTCGGTTCTAGCTATTATTTCTTCAAGTCTTCCATAACGAAGTAACTGAAATTTGTCCTCATTAAAAATCATATTGTTTTCCGTCGGTCATTGGAAAACTTAGTTTATGTATGCTTGGAGATTTACCGGGTCCTCAATGCATCACACTCTCATGCAGATTCTGGTATTGTCCGCACAAGAAAACACAGTTCTAAGGTTTACATCTCTGGTCGGCTAGATAATTATATGAGTGGGTGCGGTTGGGTGTGAGTTGGTCCTGACTAGCTTGTGCTACTAGGTCAGATGCAGTGCTCCTTCCTTAAGTGAATGTAACCTGACCTGGCTGGGTCGACGTAACTTTTGGTACCATTATTTTCCATGCTCTGTTGGTTAGAAAGCTGAAAATCCATCTGTCCACTTTTCGTTATTCCTTTATCACGCATTGTATGCACTAGTATACCATGATCGCACCCATCCAAGACCATGGCATAGTGGTCCAGTAGCTGCGAGAGGCAGGAGCAGGAGCAGGAGCTATTGGTCTGATTCTTTGCTATTACTTTCTTGCCGCTTTAATGAAGTGGGACTATATTCGTTGATTTAGTGACTGTATAGGCATGTGAAAGCTGCTTCTAGCAGTTCTTGAAGAACATGGAGTTGACGAGTCTGGACCTGGGGCAGCGTGCATGGACATGTTGTCAATGGCATTTTCAAGTCCCAGTGGGGTTTGGGTTATGTCAGAGGGTTTTGAGGCTCGTTCAAGAACAGTTCATTCGAATTGTCGATCTTTAATCCGATTAATGGCTCGCTAAACACAGAGTCATACTGAGACTTCAATATCTCACTCATTTCTTTGTTGTCGTTTGAGTAAGTCCCATCTTGTTTAAGCGAGGGCCTGATACTAGATGGGGTTTTTGGTCTTGTTTTTGTCATATGAAATAAAATATCTTGGATTTCTTTAAATTTCATTCATTGCATTTATCTCCTTTTGTTTCTCCTGGATTCTGTATGAATAATTTAACTACTGCTAATTCTACTAACTTTACTACTACAACTACTATTTCTGCTACTACCACTACTGCATCTTCTACTACTACTGCTACTACTACTACTAGTACTGCAACTTCTACTAGTACTACTACTTCTACTTCTATTACTACTACTGCTGCGTCCTTCAATCTTCCTCCTCCTTTATTGGCATCTGATCTTCTCTCCTCTTTATTACTTTGTTTAGACTTGACAATGGTCCAGGATAACCTATACCGTTGTCATGAAGATCCTGTCCTAAGTGTAGATTATTTAAGGATTTTTCAGCCAGGGTTTTGTAAGTCTTTATTTACTACACAGTCTGCTAGCACTCAACAAAACTTGTAAGCGATGCTAAACACTCTTTATATATAACACGCATTTGCAATACTTTGGTATCTTCGTTGCCGGAACGGTCAGCCTGCCCCACACAAGAGGCTTCTTCGGGTGGATGCAAGTGAAAACAGCACTGAGAGCAGTAGAAGGTATATTGACGTGATGAGTCCTTCACGCTCGGTCTGAGGGGGTCAGTCCCTCAAGCCTAAGCTCATCCAAAATACTCAAGTGTTCCTGATGTGTCTTATTTATTAACTTGTCTGTGTTGTATACCATCAATATGACTTACCACACAGGTTATGAGTCTAAACTCAGCTAACATTGTCTATTAGCAAGCAAATGGAACTTGCTACTTTATACTTACATAATTATGTTTCATTGAAACATATATCCTTATATTCACTTAATTAGAAAGGACAGGCATTGTCTGATGGATGGTGGGCAGTCAATACCTGGTGGGGGGTTAATGGAAATTACCTTGTGTTGGGTAGACAGGTATTAAGTGGTAGTGGGTGGACAAACATTTTTTAAACATCAGTTTTACAGGCAAAGAACTGTTATTGTACCTCAGCTCATTTCAAAGTCCAGATCTATCTAAGGTAATTTACTCCCCCAGGATGAGACCCACAACAGTCAACTAACACCCAGGTACCTACGTACCTTCAGGTGAACAGAGGCAGCAAGTGTAATGAATGATCTGGAAATGATAATGTCAGAGGATCTCACCTTCAAAGACCACAACAATGTGTCTACCTCATCTGCTAGAAAAATGATAGGATGGATAATGAGAACCTTCAAAACTAGGGACGCAAAGCCCATGATGATTCCCTCAAATCGCTTGTTCTCTCTAGGCTGGAATACTGCTGTACACTAACTGCCCTCTTCAAGGCAGGCGAAATTGCTGACCTGGCGAATGTACAGAGAATATTTCACGGCACGCATAGGTACGATAAAGCACCTAAATTATAAGGAACGGTTGAAGTCCCTTGATTTGCATTCCCTGGAATGCAGGCGAGAAAGATACATGGTAATATACAATTGGAAAATCCTAGAGGGATTAGTACCAAACTTGCACACGAAAATCACTCCCTGCGATAGCAAAAGACTCGGCAGGGGATGCAAAATTCCCTCAATGAGTACCAGGGAGGCCACGAGTACACTAAGAGACAACACAATAAGTGTCAGGGGCCCAAGACTGTTCAACTGCCTCCCAGCATACATAAGAGGGATTACAAATAGACCCCTGGCTGTCTTCAAGAAGGTGCTAGACCGGCACCTAAACTCAGTACCTGATCAGCCGGGTTGTGGTTCATACGTCAGTTTACGTACGACCAGCAGTAACAGCCTGGTTGATCAGACCCTGATCCACCACGAGGCCTGGTCTCAGACCGGGCTGCGGGGGTGTTGATCTCCGAAACCCTCTCCAGGTAAACACCAGGTAAATACGCATAACGTTACCATCCATGCCAGGGATCGAACCATAGGCACTCAGAATGTGAGCTGAGTGTGCTGCGTACCGAGCAACGAGCCACCTTAACTAATGATGTGTGGACAGGGATTAACTGTTGGATAGGTATTGCCTGGTGGTGGGCAGATAGGTGCTCCTTGGTTGTGACTGGACAGGTAACACCATAATCAAACATCTTACTACCCGATACCAGTCAGCTTATTGCAGTCTGAACACAAACGATGGATCCCGTCTTTTACATTTAGTTCAGCAAACATATGTTCAGTCAGAGTGAACACTTTTCTCCGATTTACCGTTCATTCATTTTTGTGGGATCTGATGCAGCATGGGCAACTTAAGTACTATCTGTCAGTGTGGTTACTTGTCAAGAGAGATTGGTCTACATGCCGTGTCATGAGCCTTCTATTTTAGGTTACTAACATTGGTCGCTTAGCTTGGTCTGGAGGTTTGAGACCCTATGATCGCGGGTTCTAACCCCACCCGTGGTACGGATTATTCGCTTACGCTTCGAGAAGCAATGTCATGTTTGGAAAACATAAAATTCCTGAAGGAAATTCTGATTCAGAAAAATTTGAATAACAAACTAAAGATTCATTTGGATAAATGTAAAAATGAGTGAGATATAGTTTAAGGTAATGAAGGGAAACATGTTAGGATTTTTGAAGGCGAAAATGTTATCAGTTATGAATGGAAAGTGATTTGCAGAAAGCAGATAGATGATACTGAGGAAGGTTGAGGAACAAGGCTTGAAGAATGGATATTGCTTTAATGTACTCCAGGATAAGTGTAGTGTAGTTGGTGAGGAGAAATGTACAACAAATTCCTCTACACATAATGGCCAGGATATAAACACATTATATATTAGAACTTAGTTTGAATAGTTGGTGTAATTAGCAGGTTAGACAATATCATAGTAGGTAATGGGAATATTCCATTATCTGCCTCAGTCCTTGAGGAAACTGTTGACAAATGTTGAAGGATACTTGGGGTACACATATGAATCATTCTTCCAAGAAGGGAAATAGTCAGTGATTAGATATCTAGCGCAATCGGTATAAATTGCTGGCTAGAACAACAATTAATTGATAAAAGATGGAGTGATGGGTGTGTATGAGAAGCAAATGGGTTACAGTACAAGTGACGGAAGAAGTAATAACTGCAAAGAAATTTTAACTGCCGCTAAGACAGTCAAATGGGCGACTGTTTAACGATCTTTGACGGTGATCATTTAATTTATGTTGTTTTAGTGTGCACAGTGAGTCTCAGTTTTATGTTCCTGAGTAAAGACGTTTTATCGCCTTTATCCTGCATTTCATTTATTGGCATTGTGGTATGTTATAATTACTTTATTTTTATTGATAAAGGACAATATATGAACCTTTTAACCTAAT
Organism: Cherax destructor; assembly: GCA_009830355.1. Lineage (NCBI taxonomy): Eukaryota > Metazoa > Arthropoda > Malacostraca > Decapoda > Parastacidae > Cherax > Cherax destructor. Next base: position 85,177 of record WNWK01002532.1, read on the forward strand.
CTAACCTATTCTACCTAACCTAACCTAACTTTACCTGAATAAAGTCAATCTAGAAATGTGTTGTAAACCGTTTGTAACAAATCCACCTAAATTTTGCTAGGATGAGTTGTAGGAGACGTTCAAAAAAATCCTGTTAACCCTTTAAACAAAGACGGAGGAGAGAGGCGAGTCAGGATCGTCCTTTTCAATTATTATACATATTGTCCGAGCGTACGAAATAAAGTTGAAGAAAAAACAAATAACATGAGAATGGAACAGATTTAATTGAAATAAGCAAGACCTGGTTTAGTCTGAAAAACAGGGACTTGCCAGCTGAATGCCACATTCTGGTGTATAAATTTTCTGCACACTGACAGAGGCAACAAAAAATGGAACGCAGGTGATATGTATGTCAAGGAAAAATTAAAGTATTGAAGCTATTTGGACATGCCAGGTAATTTTCCTGGTCATGCCGTTGGCTATATCATTGAGGTTCCATGTAAGAGGAAAGCATTAATGCGTTTCCTGGGAATGACAAGATTTTAGAGACGTTACTCTTCGAATTACTCACACATTACTCCTACTTTAGCCTCACTTGCAAGTAGAAAGCATAAGTTAGTTTTGAATGAGATTTGCGAGGGAGCCTAGTGAGTGTTGGAAAGGCTTACTCCTAAATGCTCCTATACTGCAGAGCCTTAATTTTAATGTTTCATTTATTTTACAAATGAGGAGGTTATGGGAACAGGACTTTCTCAGTATCCATGAAACTTATTGCATTTTATATAGTTTTAATCAGCGAAACTGAAGGAACACAAGAAAAATTCAACACCATTAAGAAAAAAGCGCTTGGCTTGGCATTAACTTTAGAAACATTTCGAAATTTTCCTAGGGATATCTCGTAACATCTTCGTCTCCCCATATCACAACGCCTCTCACATACAAAGTATTCTGAAGATTGAGAAACTTATGCAACATATGGCAATCTTTATTAAGGAAACGTTTCGCCACACAGTGGCTTCATCAGTCCAATACAAAGCAGAAAGGTGTAAGGAGAGGAGGAGTTTGAGGTAATCAGTCCCTCGGCCTGGAGTCGATGTGTTCAGTCCATCAATCTTGTAGAAAGTACAGCATAGAGCCGTAGAGGTGGCTTATATACTGTTGTCAGGTGAGGCGAAGCAGGAGGAGGCTGGGGCATAGTGGTACCATCCACTAGTCGAAGTAGGTCTTCGTCCAAAGGTTGGACAAGTGTTGAAGAATTTCTTGTATCAAGATCCCATGATGTTGCAGTTAGACACTGCAACATCGGTTTTCAAAACCATTTATCACAAAGTATTCTAGATAAGAATGCCTTATGTGTTGGGATCTGCGTATTCGGTCATTTAAATTTGTCAAGCATCACAAAAAAGAATAGAAAATACCAGCAGATACATTTCACAAGTTCCTCGTAAATGACAATCAGTGTTCAGATATAAATAACATGTGTAGCACCTTGTATTTAAACAAAATATTTTACCATATTATTTATAATTATAATGTGAAGCCTGTGCCAAAAAATAAACTTTAATTAATTAACCCTACTAAAATCTAACATATATTTCGTAAATGAAGTAAGACACATCTTAGGGATTTTTTTTTTTTTTCGAAATTCACAGAAATGGTTTTATTAGGCTAGGTTATCCTGCTAGGTTATTATAAGTTAATCCTAAAGAGTCGATTTACATTTGTGATTGGCAAGCAACGAAAAACTTTACCAGGGGTTTCGGTTATTGAATATATTTTTTTTATTTATGTTCAGTTAACACAATACTATGAAATTAAGTTTAGACGATAATTGAGGAAGAGTCAAACTGTCAGGATGGAGAGACGCGCAGGAAAGGAACACTACTTACCACACTGGACAGTCTAGTCGATCAAACATTCGTGATACTCTGGTGAACATCATAGCAACAGCCCTACCCTCGCAAACAGAATTTAGCACGTAAAACCAGTTAAGAACCTACCTTTTATGGCTGCCTGCCTACAGCAGGGTCTAGAGAAAATGCCTAATTATAGACATTACAATAGTAGGCTAGCTGCTCATTACACGATGCCAGTCAAAATTGATTATACTTGAGGATCAGAGGTGTTCTGACTACCCAGGAAGAAGCTGCAGCTTTCTCCCAACCATATACTGACATCATGTCCAATATATATGTAAAAGCTTAGCAGTTTAAATGTTGTATACTACACTATAAAACGACATGAACATTTGATTATTTATAGGTCACTAAAAACGGTAAACTTGAGTTACAACTCTGGCCTCCAACAAATGATTTTCCATCACCATAGTACATGTCAACACATTGTTTTTAATTTGTGGCAATGATTGCAGTCATTTATCATACTAATTGAAATAATTTATTTTTCCTTTCTTTTCCAGCTTTAATGCTTATTTATCTGTCTATTGAAGGAAAGGTGTGCGGTGATGCTGTGGAACACTAAGATTGTCTCCAGTCCTAGTTATATATACCCCTTCATATGGGTATATATATATATATATATATATATATATATATATATATATATATATATATATATATATATATATATATATATATATATGTCGTGCCGATTAGGTAAAACTTGCGATTTTGGCTTAAATAGCAACGCTCACCTTGCCATATAAGATAAGTGAAAATTTGTGTATGCAATAATTTCGCCAAAATCATTCTGAACATAACGAAAAAAATATATTTCATTGTGTTTGTTTATTATTAAATTAATGTTAACGTATCTAAAATATATTTAGTTGGGTTAGGCTAAATTAAATTGCGCTTGTTATAATAAGGTTAGGTAGGTTTTCAAAGTTTCTCTTGGTACAAAATTATAAATTCTTACATTAACATAAATGAAAAAAATATATCTTTAAACGTATAAGAGAAAATTTTAGAAAGGACTTAATTTTAGATGAGTTCTTGCTAATTGACCAGTTTTACCTAATCGGCACGACTATATATATATATATATATATATATATATATATATATATATATATATATATATATATATATATATGTCGTGCCGATTAGGTAAAACTGGCGATTTTGGCTTAAATAGCAACGCTCTTCTTGCCATATAAGACAAGCGAAAATTTGTGTATGCAATAATTTCGCAAAATCATTCTGAACCTAACGAAAAAATATATTTCATTGTGTTTGTTTATTATTAAATTAATGTTAACGTATCTAAAATATATTTAGTTGGGTTAGGCTAAATTAAATTGCGCTTGTTGTAATAAGGTTAGGTAGGTTTTCAAAGTGTCTCTTGGTACAAAATTATAAATTTTACATTAACATAAATGAAAAAATATATCTTTAAACGTATAAGAGAAAATTTTAGAAAGGACTTAATTTTAAATGAGTTCTTGCTAATTGACCAGTTTTACCTAATCGGCACGACATATATATATATATATATATATATATATATATATATATATATATATATATATATATATATATATATATATATATATATATATATATATATATATAATATAAGATATCTACAATCTGGAGAAGTTCCCTCTTTCACTTCTTAGCTCTCCAGCTCGTGAGTAACTGTTATTTACAGTGAGAGAACTTGTGCATTCAACATTTGTTTTGCCTATTTCTATAATTTGGTCTGGTTTCCACATAACTGGACAACAGACCTGGAGGAGTCACAGGAGAGACCAGACAGTTGTAATTCATATTTTATGTATATATATTATTATAGGATACATACTCTTTTATCATCCATTATTTACAATATAACTAAGTGTTTTAGAGGTGCATCCTGTGCTCTAGGATTGTGTACTGAGGTATTTTGTTTAAATACTGTATACTTAGGGCATACTTTACGAAAGATATTTTCTTTCACACGAAATAGCTTCGAGCTCAGACATTCCAGCCACTTCCAAGCATCCACTGCTGGCGGTGAGACAGGCATCTCGGGAAGAGATGTCATGTCCGGATTATGTTTCAATGGAATATAATTACATAAGTGTTATCAGTGTGTCAGGCTGAATTTAGACTCATAGATTGTATGGTAAAAAAGATAATCTTATTGATGGAATGCAACACAAACAAGTTAATAAATAACACACATCTACAACACTTGACTTCCTTGGGTATGATAGGGTTTGAGGGACTTACTGCCTCACACAGCGTGACGGACTGATCACGTCAATACTTCTTTATTGTTGTTTTCACCTGCATCTGACTGAAAAAGTCTGGTTCGCGGGCGAAACGTTTCATCAACAAAGATACCCAAGTATTGCAAATATGTCTTATATAGCAACATATAGTGTGTTAGAACTACGGTTACAGTCTTGATGTGCGTGCTAGCAGACGCTGTAGATATAAATTCACAGAACCCTGGCTGGAAAATTCTTACATAACATGCACTTAGGACAGGATCTTTATGATGACATTATAGTTCATCCTGAATCATTGTCAAGTCACAACTAAGCGATAGAATGAGAGAAGGGTAGAAGCCAGGACAAGGGAGGGGGAAAAGGGCAGTAGTAGAAAGCAGTCGAAAAAATAGTAGAATTAGTAGCAGCGGTAGTATTAGATGTAAGGAGTTGCAGCAGTTATAGTAATACTTATAATAGTTATGGTGAAGTCAGTAGAATTACTAGTAATAGGACAGGTGATGATTGTAGTAAAGTTAGTTGTATCAGTGAGGTAGCATCAGTAGTAATAGTAATATTAAAAGCTAGAAGCAATAGTGAAACAATTAGTAATAGTACTAGTGGTGGAAGTACATAAGAACAAGAGAATAGAGGAGCACAGTAGAGACTGGTGCACGGACACAGGGCAAAACACCCACAGACAACCCAGGATGATAAACACCCAGTGGTACAAGAAGTAGTGTAACTGAAGTACATGACATCTCAAGACCGTGGAGATCCTCATCAATGTAACACCAGTCTAAAAGAAAGAAATGGAACTAGGAAAGACAAAAGGAGAGGTTTGTGTAATGAGAAAGGCAGGAGGGTTCTTCATAAATGAAGCTAGAACTAAGATTAATTTTGGGAAAGTTGTGTATATAGGTTGATTGGACTAGAACATCAGTGAAGGTCAGACGAAAGGTGGATAGGTTTGGCAGATCAGTGACTTGGAGAATGTATGGTGTCTTACCCAGCTGAGTGACCGTTGTTTTGCCTAGCAAAGTACGTGTATTTGTGTACTTGAAATATCTACACAAGAATCAGTCTCATTATCACGAAAATAAAATAATTTATTATACGAAATATTTTCTGGTATTTTTCTGGTAATTTTACTAAAGTTACCAAAGTTATTTTAGGTAAAAATAATCATTTAAATACCCTATTTATTTGCCAAAAATAATTTTGTCATTGCAAGAGATATATTTTTGTATGATCAATTGCTCTGGAAGGTCAGATTTTTTTTTTAGCTAATTCGTTCTGAAAAAGAAACCTCCGATTTTTCTCGACCCATCGTTGTGAATGCCGCATAGAAACAAAAGAATTCGCAAATTTATCCGATTATATTACGTCAGGTCGGCTGTGTACACGGTTGTGAGTCTACACCTCACCTGGATCTGGGTATTATGGAATCAATATTAGTCTTTTCATCGTTATTCAGGAATTAGCTAGTAAGCTTTGTCTGGGCTTTAATTATCTAACAATAAACAGAGACACTTTATATGTTCTTAGTGATGTGCTCACTAAAACATAGTCACCACCAAGCCATCGGTCAGTCTAAAGAAAAGCAAAAAAAATATTTTTCTTCTATAAAGTTTTTGACTGTTATTTCTCTTTCACATCCATCTATTATTGAACTCCTCTTCTTTCTCATCATCCACTCCGTTCTACGTTTTCATCTGTTATAGTTCAATCATCATTCTCCTCCTCCTCCTCCTCCTCCTCCTCATCTCCTTACTTTTTCAAACCCTCTTCCTCTTCCTCATTCTTCTGTTGATCCCCTTCCTCTTTTAGAGTTGCTCGTTCAAGCCACTGCTGATTGCCATCCTATACTCCAGCCCTCGTCCAGAGGCTTCACTCCTGGTCAGGATCTTAGACCGATACCAGAGATCGTCCAGACAGAAGCCTTGGCTTTACTGATCTCGTAGGATTCTAGGATGACCGTCCTTTAAGGTCTGAGACGTGCAGAGCAAGTAATCCTGACAAGGACCTTAGTGCCCTATTACGAGGAGAGATCCAGAGTGGAGTCTGATGGTGGTGGGTAGATCAAGATGAGAGGGGAGGGGAGGGGAGAAAGAGAATGAGGGAGAGGGAGAGGGAGGGAGGGGGAAGAAGAGGGTGAGGGAGGGAGAAAGAGAGATATAGAGAGGGAGAGTGAGCATACACATGAGAAAACATGGGCGAGAAACATTGTAGAACATTTTAAAGTCCACATTGAGAATATCTGCTGAGAATGACTACCTCTATCTAAAATAGGAACTACTGTGTATTATCTACATGTCCCAGGCAAGAATAGTAATGCAGAAGACTCTCTCCCCACCCTTCACGTCCCTTGCCTACTCCCGGTTAGAAATATGGAAAAAAATATACAATACCATTTTGAAAGAATAACAGTGAGTTTGCAAGAGAAGGCACCAGGGTGAAGTTAGGGGCAGCAGGGTGAAGTTAGGGACTACAAACTTACTAGAGACATGCGCAACACTTGCAAATCAATCTTTGACTGAGTACATCGACTCCAGGCTGAGGAACTGATTGCCTCAAACTCCTTCTGAATTTCACCATTCTTCTTTGTATTGGACTGATGAAGCCACTGCGTGAAAAAACTTTTCCTCAATAAAGATTCCCAAGTGTTGTACATGTGTCTAATTTATCAAACAGTCGGGTTTCTGAACCTTGTATCTACATACATACAGAAAGAACATTCAACAAGGAAGGGTTGTCCTGTATGTCAAAGAGTCGCTCATCTGCACGGAGATGCTGAACACCACAAATGATGTAGTTGAAGTTATAACAATAAAGATGGAGAACCGAAACCTAGTCATCGTGGTTGTATATAAGCCACCAGATGCAACCTCCCAACAGTTCAAGGAACAGCTACTGAAAATTGATTACTGTTTGGAAAGCCTTCCAGCCCCATCCCAAAACATCTTACTGCTTGGTGATTTCAACCTAAGGCATACAAAATGGAAGAATGTAGCAGATGCGGTTTAATATAGACAAATGCAAAGTTCTAAATGTTGGACAGGACAATAACCATGCCACATATAAACTAAATAATGTAGATCTTAATACTTGTGATTGCGAAAAGGATTTAGGAGTTCTGGTTAGCAGTAAACTGAAACCAAGACAACAGTGCATAAGTGTTCGCAATAAAGCTAACAGAATCCTGGGCTTCATATCAAGAAGTATAAATAATAGAAGTCCTCAGGTTGTTCTTCAACTCTATATATCTTTGGTTAGGCCTCATTTAGATTATGCTGCACAGTTTTAGTCACCGTATTACAGAATGGATATAAATGCTCTGGAAAACGTACATAGGATAATTGTCCTTAATAATTGACATAACGATGATGGGAGGAACATGAACTGCATAAGAAGTGTCTCCATTTTTTTAATTCAAGTTTTTTATTATTAGTTTCCAGTATTTTTGCAATCTTGTCTTCTGTTAATGATTTGTTAAATACTGTATTTATGTTACTGGTATCTATGTTGTATGGTATAACACAGATTATAGATCTTGGCCTTAAAAAACAATCATTTTGCTGAATAAGCAAAGATAATTTTTTGCATGTAATAAATCTGCATAAAAACCCTATGAACATAAGAAAAATATACAGTATTTAACTGGGAATGATTGATATTTCATAAATGTTTACTAATCTAAGGCTAGTTCAGTAGAATTAAGCAACACTAAATTACGTTCATTAAGTCAATGAAAAAATATAGAAATCAAATATAAAAAAATTATAGAAGATCTATTTTTCTAGGCAATTCTTCCTGATTGACAGATTTGTCTCATTCGTCACCACAAGTACAATCTTTTACATCTCTAGCAGACATTTCATCTGGTCTGCTTGATTTGTTATTATTCAGCTTTTCTAAAGGATATAATGTGTCAAAGCTGCTACTTTAGTTAACATTCAGTTTGTCAGTTTCAGACTTCAAGGGCCAAAGTTTGTGACAAGGGAACGATGTAGTTGTGTTCGTCTGTTGTTGTGTTTAGCTCTCTTGTTGTTTGTCATTCTCCCGTTATCGCAAGTTCAATATCCGGTCGTTCCGTTTATTTTTTTTCCCCTGACGTATTTGAAAAATGTTTTTAGGTTACTTTTATTATTTTTTGAATTCGTCTTGCAAATTCCTTTTTATTATTTATAATTGTTCTGTTTATTTTTTGTAATCAGCGAATTTAATTAAATATATGCATGAGGTTGTTTTAGCGTAATGTCTCAGCTAGTTATTGTGTCAAGGAATCAAACTTTTATCATTCCCACATTGTATCTTCTATGGTATTATACTCTCCGTTTCATTACATTATTCATTTTTTTATCTGCTCCACGTCTCTATGTTGTTCATTCTTTGGACTTATTAATCCAATTTACGTTACTGATATCATGGCGATTTTTTTTCCATAGTTTGCTACCATATAAATTGGAACCATTATGGTAGTATTTTGAATCTCAGTGTTTGTGTTTATTTTGAATTGAATAATGTGGTCACTGTTTCCAGGTTGTTTTTAGATGATCGCCAAGTCTAACTCATAACCTCATTTTCTAGTTTCTTTCCTACAACACAAGCTGACAAGCTGTGGTCAGAAAGTGATCTAGTATACTGTTATCTAGAGTGATCCAGTATACTGTTACCTAGAGGCTCTGACGTAAGAGTTTGTATAAGAGAGCAGTCCTCTATCTGGCAAAACTGGTAGCTTCTTGGTCCTCTGATAGATTGATGCACTTTATGATAGAAACATTAAAGTCGTCAACTATCATTATCTCATTCCTCGTACAAACGAGTGACTATGAGAGTGAATTTGGTAGATGCAGAGTTGTACGGACCTTTATCATGCTTTGACAATCATTTCCATGACGTTCGTTGTTAACATAAGAGGGTTATGGAGGTTCACTCCATAACCTTATGATTGGGGCTTTATTGAAGTTATTTTATCAAGAGACAACCGTTTCTGCCATCAAATTGCTGTCTGGATTAAACCAAGATTCAATTACAGAAAAAATACTTGGATATTCTGATGATATTATACAGATAATCGATCCTTTTCTTGCAATATACTAAATACATTTTAATAGAAACTTTTATTTCATCCTGTTGAATTGATCTTCCAGCTGAGGCAACTAGTTTAGATTACTGGTCTCAATGTTTACCTGGCTAGATGTGACATGTTGTTTACCCCCTCCATTTCCACTTCTTCCCATCCGATTTCCTGCTTCCCTCCTCCAGTCACACCTCTGCCTTAATTAGCCCAACTTGTATACAAAGATGCAATTAAGTCGTGCATTACCCACGTCACTTAAATGAAGTCCGTCTTCCTTAAGCAGTCTGTTGCTACTATTGAAGTTCTCACACGTTTCTAAATAAACTAAAACCTCATCCTGTTCACATACATTCTTAAGTGTTTGATTCAGACCCTTATTATTACTGAGTATATAGAAGTCTAAGTAGTTCCTTTTAAATAATCCTCCTTTGCAGTCCCCTTCGGTGGTCTTAAAATTTCTATATAAGAGCTTTTTTTTCGGATCGACTCTACTTATATCAATAGTTCCAAGAAGTCATGAAATTTCTGTGATAAACGTCTACTAGTTTTCTGGATTCGTATCCATTTTATCTAGTGATTTTTTCCTAATTTCTTAGGCTTAAAATTGATACACAATTACAATTTCTGAATTGTCACTTACGTATCTAAGAATCAGCCACCTCCTTCATATAAATTCACTCTGCCGTAATCTCATTAAAATTTGCCATTAGCCACAACATGTGACTCAGAGTCAGGCCTTTGCGTGGTTTACCTGGTATAATGAAAACCAAGGATGCTAATATAAGTAAAATGCCATTGAATATCGTTATCCACAGAAGTTAAGAAATCCTTTATAAAGTGATGTGTGTAGTGTTTTTCCAGGAGCATTAACTTAGAGCGTAATTATCCGGTAACTTCTAATAGCAAAGTTATGACTAGTCTGCACAACACAAAGGAAAGCGTGCGCCTGAGAGAGTATGTGCAAATGTGTGTGTGTGATATATATATATATATATATATATATATATATATATATATATATATATATATATATATATATATATATATATATATATATATATATGTCGTGCCGATTAGGTAAAACTGGTCAATTAGCAAGAACTCATCTAAAATTAAGTCCTTTCTAAAATTTTCTCTTATACGTTTAAAGATATATTTTTTTTCATTTATGTGTATGTAAGAATTTATAATTTTGTAGCAAGAGAAACTTTGAAAACCTACCTAACCTTATTACAACAAGCGCAATTTAATTTAGCCTAACCCAACTAAATATATTTTAGATACGTTAACATTAATTTAATAATAAACAAACACAATTAAATATATTTTTTTGGTTATGTTCAGAATGATTTTGGCGAAATTATCGCATACACAAATTTTCACTTGTCTTATATGGCAAGGTGAGCGTTGCTATTTAAGCCAAAATAGCTAGTTTTACCTAATCGGCACGACATATATATGCTAGGAATTCGCAAGAGCAGGCAAAATATTCACAAACACTGATCTCTGGCCGACGGAGTCTCGAACCTACGAACCTTGTGACAAGGTACGCAGTGCTTTGCCGACCGTACCACACTGGACCAATACCTTGGCGTCCAGCTCACGTTAGACGTTGATCCAAGGCAGCCAGCTTTCAGGCAGGTAGGTTCGAGTCTCCGTCAGCCAGTGATCAGTGTTTGTGAATATTTCTCCTGCTCTTGCGAATTCCTAGCATTTTAAAAATCTCCAGTTGTGTCGATGCATGCAGGAGATGAGATGAAAAGCTGTAAGCCTCCTGCCTGAAAGCTGGATGCCTTGGATCAACGTCTAGCGTGAGCTGGACGCCAAGGTATTGACCAGTGTGGTACGGTCGGCAAAGCACTGCGTACCTTGTCACAAGGTTCGTAGGTTCGAGTCTCCTTCGGCCAGAGATCAGTGTTTGTATATATATAAATGTAAATGTTCGTTTGTTCAAAATCTTAAATCTCCGAAAGTTCTTCACCGATTGCTTTGAAATGTTGACACAATGGTTGCATTCGAATACGTGCGTGTTTCTTATTTACCTACTATTATATATTGCTACCAGGTGGAAGAACTTCAACAGAGTGAACGAGTTCCGTATGTAATGCATTCCTGAACACAACTGGAGGTAATAAATGCGCTACTTGAAGTTAACTGCTTATGGGCGAAAATAGTTTAGGTTCACTGCCCCTATTAAAAAAAATAAAAAAATTATTATACCTGTCCTAACCTCAATTGAACTTGACCTGACAACCTAGAAACAACCTGACCTGTCCTAACCTTAATTATACTTGGCCTGGTGACCTAGAAATGACCTGACCTGTCCTAAACCTAAATTTGACCTGATGACATAGAACAACCTGACCTGTCCTAACCTTAATTATACTTGGCCTGACAATCTAGAAATGACCTGACCTGTCCTAACCCTAAGCTTGACCTGAGGACCTAGAAACAACCTGATCTGCCCTAACCCTAATTAGACTTGACCTAACAACTCAGGAACGATCTGAGTTGTCAGCTCGAATACTCTACTTTGTGGTGACATGTAAAGACGTTAAAATTAACTACAAATATGCGTGTCCAGCTGCAAAACGATCGATCAGCTGAGATATTCTCACATCAATTGCTGGAAATTGGGAACGGAAAGGTGCCGGTTGATCTGACCTCAGGACGAATTTCATTGCCTCATAACTTCTGCAATTTAGTGACGTCAAAAGAAGAATTGGTTGAAAAAGTATTTCCCAATATTTAAACCAATTATAAGAATCACGATTGGCTGAGTGAACGAGCTATTCTTGCGGCCAAGAACAAAGATGTCTACGAACTTAACAATATTATTCAGTCTAACATTCAAAGCGAGGCAGTCACACGCAAGTCTGTCGACACTGTTGTGGAAGCAGATGAAGCAGTTAATTATCCAACAGAATTTTTAAATTCACTCAATATGCCAGGGATGCCACCGCACGTACTGCAATTGAAAATCGTGCCAGTTATCATGTTGTGAAATATCAACCAGCCAAATCTTTGCAACGGCACGCGGCTTGCAGTAAAAAAAATAATGAGCAATGTTGTAGAAGCAACAATCTTGACAGGACCTTTCAAAGGTGAAGATGCCCGCATTCCTCGCATTCCTATGATTCCAACGAATATGCCATTTCAATTTAAGAGATTGCAATTCCCAATTCGATTGCCGTTTGCAATCACCATCAACAAAGCTCAGGGCCAATCTTTAGAATTGTGCAGTTTAGATCTAGACACGGATTGCTTCTCAAATGGACAATTATATGTTGCGTGTTCTAGAGTCCGCAAACCAGACAATCTCTATATCTGCACAGATAATGGAACAACAAAAAATATTGTATACCCACAAGCATTGTGAAATTAAACATATTAGAAACGTGCACTTTCTCTTTTCTTTCTTTTCCATTTAAACAGACTGAGCCACAGCAACGCATGGCCGGGTACAGCTAGTATATATATACGTATATATATATATATATATATATATATATATATATATATATATATATATATATATATATATATATATATATATATATATATATATATATATATATATATATATATATATATATATATATATATATATATATATATATATATATATATATATATATATATTTATATATACATATATATATATATATATATATATATATATATATATATATATATATATTTATATATACATATATATATATATATATATATATATATATATATATATATATATATATATATATATATATATATATATATATATATATATATATATATATATATATAACTTAACATTGGAAACACAGCAATATAGAATCAGTTAGCCAAACATTAAACTGTTAATATATAGACTCAGAGTTTTTAATAGAACAAATATATCGCAATCGTCTCAGCAAAGAACAATGCAAACAACATCATTTTGAACACATCATAACCTTGTCATCAAAACAACATCTCATCAATATAAGATTATGAAAACAGAATTGTGAGATAGTCAACCGAATGACATTCAACTTAAGAATATAAAACTTCCAACACAGCAATAGTGAACAGTCATCAGAACAGCATTACAGTGTGACAGAGCAGAATAACACTTTAAAACAATATAGCGCTGCAAACACTTCACAAATCCCTTGCACTTTACTGTTATAAAAACAGCATAAAGCTGTCATCATAAAAATATTGTAATGGAAAAGCCTTCGATAAACGTTAACTGTATTAGATTCCGCGGTGTAACTGGCGGTTTGCAAGTTTGCTGATTGGATTTCTCTGTCTTCTCTTATTGTTTACCCTCCTCATTTGAGGTACCAAGCCAGGAGCGTTCAGTTATTAGATTACGGACTATTTCAGCTTAATGTCACTTCCTTCTTTACCTTCATTCTTTACCTGTTTAGCTAGAAGAGCGTTGACCTGCATTTCTCTCTCTGAGTTTATTCATTCCACGTAAGTTCGTTGGTTAAATGTGTCTTTCTGCAAGTCATTTCTTAGTTTCATTAAGTTAAGATTGGTTGCAGTATTATTTCTTTGCTTAACCTGGGTTTCTTCTATATTTCCACCTGTGATTTAGCTTTAAGAAGTTTATAAACTAGTCTCATAAATCTGTATTTAAACCAGCCCATTGTTGTGTTTGATCCTTCAGACTTGCGGGTGATTCTTATTTAGTGACTTAGGTAAAGGGAAAGTAGCTATGGAAATTACTGTAGAGAAGTAGCCATCACTTTATTTTCTTCTCATCTGACAAGTCCATCCTTAACTACAGCAACTTGTTCATCTGTTTGTGAAATATCCCATCACTGCTTCATGCCTGATTCACTGAGAGCACTGTAGGGGGCATTGAGACTTTGGTCAAAGCTGCACTCTGAGGCATTGTTCATTTTATACATCTTAGATTCAGTGCCAAATATGTAGTTAATTGTTGAGGTTTAGCCTACAGCATTTGCGACTGAAATTTTTAAATATGTCTGTATTACTGAGTAGCGCAGCGCAGTGTTTTATGTACTGTATCTATGTACTCTGCAGTATTTATAAACATTAACTAACTTTCTCTCTTCAGAAACTCTGATTACTTATATGCTTTACTACTGAGATGGTTACAATGTCAACGAGGAAAGCCACAGAACATGCATTGCTTGGCCATGACAGTGTTCTTCCAATGAACAAACTTCCGTCCAAAGGCGATATGTTAAAGAACTGTTGGCGATATAAATGTGATGAAGGAAAGTTTACTGATGTTTCAGTGATTATCAAGACAGCAGCTAAGGATTGTTCTGAACTATGGCAGAAATCAATTTGAGACAGAAAACTATTGAGGAAAGATTGAGAAAATTGTTCAGTAGAGGATTAGAACTTAAAAAAATGTCTCAAAAAACCTACATTTCAGGAAGAAATGAACGAGTTGTTTGATATATGTAGTGGTTTCTGTCTTGCTGCCTCCTGTCAAGATGTAGGTGCAAAATAAAGGAGTGTGACGGATACCACCTGGCCTGTAATTGTAATAAGTTACTAAACGTGAGGTACAGTTACTCCTTGACTAGTGTTGCATGCAACGAGTACATCACCTTATTCGGAGCATGTTAACACACCCATTTAAGCTGCCTCACCAACCAGCGAACCATGTTGCTGAGGGTTTGGTGATCGGGGTCCCATCATCAGATCACCTAGGTTCAGCCAATCATAATGTGGATCTGGCAATTGTAAAGGTGACGTGGATTCCACTCACATGTTTACCATTGTCATTTCCACTCTGTGCTGGTTGATGCACGGTTGTATCTTGTCTCTTGGCTGCTGTTTTGCCTTGACTACCGTGGCGTGCACTAATACTATTCTGCTGTATAAAGTGTACATAGTTGTATAAAGCTATATATATATATATACTTGTTGAAGGAAAATACAATTCAAAGTTTTTTTCTACTGTGTTTACTTTGCTCCAAGCTCCCTTTACACTCAGGATAACAGGCCTTGATAACCTGAGGTTGTAATAACTAGAGAGGCGATAGGAAGATGAAAATTGGCTGTGTTTACATGACATTGTGTGATAGAGTGACGGTAAAAGAGGAGCAGGATGCAGCCAGAGCCAGGAAGCAGCTGCAGGAAAGACATAGTGAACCGGCACCTGGAGAAGTTTCTGATTATGACGATAATTCAGATGATGCCAGAGATAACCCTTCTGTCGATACTGATGCTGACTATGTCTTGAGTGGTCTGATTGTCAGCAGCTCACAGCAGAACAGAACAAGACTCCCCACACTGCCAGCCACATGTGGCCGATACTTGATCAGTGATTATACTGGAGCTGCCATTGCTACCGCCACCTTAATGGACTATGGCATTATCACCAAGGACGACAAAAGTCAAGTTACTGAACCACAGAAGTTACGAGATGCCAGACACAAATACTGAATGGAGAGGTAAGAAAATGAGCAGCAAACTTGGAAAATATCACATCACTGTATTTTGATGGTAAGAAAACCTCCACTCGTGTAATGACAAAGAATGAGAAGACCAAGAAATGGAGTCCAAAGATAGTGTTGAAAGATCATAACATCATGGTGGAGCCTGGCACTAAATATCCCACTCATGTGACTCCCAAGTCAGGCCATGGAAAGGCGATTGCTAAAACTACACATTTCTGGTGGAACAGAAACTAACTGGGCAGCTGTTGTATGTGTTGGTAGTGACGGAACCAACGTAAATGTTGTATGTGTTGGTAGTGACGGAACCAACGTAAATGTCGGAGTTGACAATGGAGTCATTCATCATCTTGAAATGTTGCTTGGTCATCCGGTCCATTATTTCATCTGTCAGCTTCATGGAAATGAGCTGCCATTCTGGGCTGTTTTCTACCACTATGACGGTAAGCCAAGTGGTCCTGAGCATTGGAGATGTTCCAGTGGCAAGCAAATCAAGGATCCTCTGTCTGAGCTGCCAGTTGTTGCTTTCCAGCCAGTCAATTCCACTGATTTCCGTGATCTGAATGACAAGGTGGCAGAGGATCTGTCCTGGGACCAGAAATACTTGTATATTATTTGCAAAGGAGTGATCACAGGTGTGGTTGATGATGACTTGGCTGCTCTTGAACCAGGTCCACCGTGTGTGTCAAGGTGAAATATTTTATGGAGTGTATGTGGCAACATCAAGACCCAGTCAGGAGCTGAAAAGAATCGTCTTTATGATTTCAAAGTTCAGTGCTCCAATGTGGTTCCACATCAAGCTGCACCTTATGTCAGACAAGGTGCAAAGAACGTCTTCCAGTCACTGCAATTTATGAGACATCTGAACAGTGAAGAAAAGAAAATAGTAAAGAAGACTGTGCAAAGAAATTCCTTCTTCACTCACACAGATCAGCTGCTTCTTGGTATGTGCGCTGATGAAGACATGACTGTGAGAGACAAAGTTGTCTCAATGATAAAAATTAGAGAAGAGAATCAGCAGACAGAAGAAAGTACTGAGAGCTCTGATGAGGATGGAGAAGATTCTGCTGATGCTGTTGACGAGGACTTGTTAATCTACACTGATGATGAGGATGACAGTGAAGATGAAGATAATAACAATGTGGCTCCTATTGTCAACTCAAGAAAAGTAGTGATTCCCAAACTAAAGTGGCAAGCAAAAAACTATCATTCCATGATTGACTGGAAGACTGAACTCAAAACTCCTTTCATTGCTTCTCTATCGGATCAACAGATTCTGAAAATTATTGAGACTCCACTGGAGGTTCCCAAGTGGTCACACAACACTCAAGCTGTTGAGGGAGGGATAACATTGATGACTGAAGCTGCACTAAAGTGACTGGACAGAAGGCAAGAGATGACTGAAGCTGCACTGAAGTGACTGGACAGAAGGCAAGAGATGACTGAAGCTGCACTCAAGTGACTGGACAGAAGGCAAGAGATGACTGAAGCTGCACTCAGGTGACTGGACAGAAGGCAAGAGATGACTGAAGCTGCACTCAAGTGACTGGACAGAAGGCAATAGATGACTGAAGCTGCACTCAAGTGACTGGACAGAAGGCAAGAGATGACTGAAGCTGCACTCAAGTGACTGGACAGAAGGCAAGAGATGGATATATCAAGCAAAGAATATTTTCCAGGAGAGTGATGTCCAAGTTCCTCACCAAGAAATACTTCACTTATAACTTGTAATAGTTTAAAATTAAATAGTTGATGATTGATATAACCCATGTACTTTGATTATACAATCTACACAACCAAAAATTATATAAACCATGTACACTTGATTATTATCCTGATAACCAATAAATTATAACTAATTGCTTTCAATGGTGTATAATTTGGCAAAAAGTCGATGGCGATGCTGCAGGGTAAATGGGCATGAAATGGTCTGAAATTTTGCACAGAAGTTTGTTGTGACCATATAAATAATGCCTGAAAAGTGCAGCTTGCATCTCTAAAATTTGTATTTTTTCAATTCTCCCTAGAGAGCAGCAGTATTACTTGTGAATCAAGCAAATCGTCTCGTATATTTGAACACCACCACACGTCAGCTGGATGCTGCATCACCGCTACACTGCTATACTGCTGCTCTCCTAACTTAACAGTCACTGGCCAGTTACGGCAGTTCTATATTCTCCTCAAGTATTCTCCACCTGTTCCTCATTGCTTCATAAGAACAATCCCTTCTCTGATTAGTGGTACAAACGCGTTACTTTCTTATTTACTGCAATTTCTGATATGTATATTGTTTATTTTATATATTCATGTATCTTTTTATTTTATTTTAGTGTATTTTTTAAATAAAATTGGGAAATATCCTGTCATATATTTATCCTGCTTGATTGATAGTAATTATTATTTAAGTTTCACTTGGTAACTTTCCAGAGCAGGTAGGGAAGCCCCGTTTCCCCGACAAGAATAACGGTCAACAGAACACCATAACACTGCCAACACAGAATTATAAGACTGTCAACATAACTCTTACCACTAAACCATAACATACCTCTCGACACAAAATCATAACATAAGTTTCAACAATAAACATAACTGTCAACACAATAACATACCTTTCAACACTAAATCATAACACTCAACACAACAACATAACACTGTTAACGTAACTCTTCCAATTCACTGTTAACACAACATACGATTGTGAACAATAATAACAGTGGCAAGGTTTCAGCATAACATAAACAACACATCAATCATAATACTGGTGGAAACGTTTCTAGCACAACACTGCCAAAACAATACCATAACATTCTCAACTCAACAATCATAACACTGCAAACTCAACAGCATAATACTCTCAACACATCTTAACTCTGTCAAGAAAACAACATATTGTCACAACAACCCCATAACATTAACACTGCAACATAAGACAACATTGTCAAGTCAACATCCTTACCCTACTTGCATTGCAACAAGATACTGGCAACACAAGAACACAACACACCCAATTAAGCAACATAACAGTGTTTATTTAAAGTAACATAATACTGTTAACAGAACACAGTAAACACAGCAGCGTGACACATTAAAACTAAATAAATGTAAAATAAATAACCAGCCATACCTTAGTAATATCAAGCTCACAAAATATATATATAAAAATCCGAAAATATATCACTTCTAACAAAGTACGATAAATCTCTTAACCCAACAAAATAACACTGGCAACACACAACCTAACACTGACAAACAAAAACATTACACAGCGATTTAACACTACAAACACATGAGTGTCTTTTTCAATGACATTACTTGTCAACACAACAATATATCAATGTCAACTCAACATTGCACAGCAACATATCACGGTAACAATATATTTAAACATTATGAAAACAATAATATTCTCTCTTGGGAGATTCTATGATGCTGGTGAGGGGTTCTTGATCCAAGGAATTGGACTTGTTATCTCTTGGATCGAACCAAGAAAAATAATACTAATAAGTAACCGTAATAATAACATTTAACAACAGTAATAATTATGCAATATAACAATTAACATTGCAATATAGCTCTCTAAGACAACAAGTAATCACTGTCAACACTATCATATTACTGTCAACACATCTACATACAACTGTCAATTCATTGTCATACTTTCATCATAGCAACATTAAGCTGTCTAGACAACAACATAAATCCGTAAATTCGTTAACATAACACTGACAAAATAGGGACTTAATAGTATCATAAAATAACAGTGTCAACACAGCAACATAACAGTGTCAACTGTCACTGCAACAGTGTAACACTGTAACACAGCAACAATAATACTGTCACCTTCCTACCTTCACTTCCTTCCTTCTTTCCTTCCTTCACTTCTTTTCTTTCCTCCCTTCATTCCATCACTTCCTTCATTCCTTCCTTTCTCCGTCCTTCTTTCACTTCCTGCACTACCTTCCTTCATTTTTAAGTTCCTTCCTCCCTTCCTTCCTTCCTTCCTTCCTTCCTTCCTTCCTTCCTTCTTCATTCCTTCTTTCTTCCTTCCTTAAAATAAAATAGAATAACTCTTTGAAAACAGAAAAAGTGCCACTTATCAAAGTGAACACATAATAACACAATATCGTACCACTTCTAAAACGAAAACTCTCTTTCAACACAGTAACGTAACACTGCGAACACAGCAACATAAAACCTGTTAACATAGCAACATACTGTGAGCATATCACAATATAACTAATCACATAAAGCCAAGTGAGCAACATAACACAATAACATAAAATACCATAACACTGTCAAGACACCAACATGCTACAACACTTAACAGCATAACACAGTCAACCAAGCAACATATGTTATCACAACTATGTAACACTGCCAATGCAACAAAATACCATTGCTAGCACAGAACATAACTCCATTTAACAAAACTACGCATCTTACTGTGTGATAACATTTCTCCCTCAGGTATAATATCTCAACCCGCTTGATTACGAGGGATTACAAAATTGTTCTCAAGGGTCGAACAGTGAATGGGGAAGGAATTAGTATCTCTCTCTCTCTCTCCCTCTCTTTCTCTTTATGTACACAATAGTTTGCAAAGAGGTAGGTTAAGAGCTCTTACTTTCATTTACAAGAGCTGTTACCTACCTCAACTCACTGAAAGCAATTTTTTTGTTATGCAAAATATAAATAGGAAACAGGATGAAGTTGGAGCAATCTGTGGGCAAGCGATTAAAATTTTGTAAACTTACTTTTTTCATCAGTGTTATGCTTTTCGAAAATGATCGTGATTCGAGTTGTTCCTTAGGAATGAATGATCTCAGATCATTTGATGTTCTTGGCTAGGTAGCAGTCAGAGTATAGTTGATGTTTGCTGCCCACCTTGTGGTATAAAAGCCGTATTCTCGTTGTCAGCACAGTGGTGTTGAGTGTGGTACTTTGACAATATTGGAATTGTACTTAACAGTAAGGCCACCTAGATTTCCAATGATGAAAGCGGATTCGCTACCCAGCCTTCGTGGTGGTAAGGTGTGCTGTACTGGAGCTCTTGTGGGAAAAGAGAGCAACTTTGTTTTTTACAAGATGGCAGAGAGCTACAGGAGGAGAGTCAATACTGTTTGTATAGAGCTGCTCCAAGGGACTGTATACCCTAGCAACGCCGATGTTCTTCTACCCCTGATTCTATGGGACACGTATAGTATCTCTGCTGTGGACATGTATGGAGTATCGTTGAATGGAGCAGCGAGAATATTTGTAAAGTTAAACACCGGCAGCACTTATGAAAAACTAGTGGACGATTATCAAGAGAAGAGGTTAGTCATCCTTTCCGGCTTGGAGGTTCGGCTGAGAGACATTTCGACCCACTATTCATGGATAAAATTTCGAAATGTCCCCTTTGAGGCATGTGAAGGAAGTATTTCAACAATATGTAGTCATCCAGGCCATATGATGGGTCGGTGGGCCCAGGGTATCTATGCTGGTATACCGGAAGCCTCATTCTCCATTAAAATGTCACTAAGGAGACAGATTCTCTTGTATGTGATGCTGGAGATGTTCCGTACCCAAGTGTACATTACATATGCCTGGCAACTGAGGATGAGTAGACTGTGTGGAGGTACAGGTCACGTAGTGGCGTTTTGTGACAGCAGGAAAGACTTGCAACATCATGGCCGTGCTTTTGGTGCTGGGATTGTGGCAAGAGGTGAGGAAGCGAGTAGTGAGGAGCGAATGGAGGTGGCTGTGGAAGTCTCGGGAAAGTGGAGTGAGGCATCGGAGGCTGTGGAGGAGGTGGTGACGACCTTGCCACTTGCGACGCAGGAGACACAGGTGGAACAGGCTCATATGGAGCCAGTGGATGGGCCATCGGGGGGGAAGGTATGATTCCCAGGACCTCTCTTTGGTTGATCTGTGTAGGATCTTGGATAGCCCTGGAACGGGGGATTTGTTGTGTGAGAGTGAGGTGAATAATGTTTTTCCGGATGATGTGGTGAATCAATGTGCACAGAGTCAGGGGGGGTGCCCTCCTATGGTATCTAAGACTGAGGAGGAGGAGGTGTATAGGGGGAATGATGACGGGAATATGGAGGTATTTGGTGAGTCCTGTAAAAGGCCCAGTGGAATGAGTGAGGATGATGTACTAACATCTAGTCAGAGGTCATGCAAAAAGGCCTGGGTGGAGGTGGCTAAGGGTTGGAAGGGAAGGCAAAAGAGAAAGAGCCTGGTGGCGATGGTGAAGGAGAGGATTGAGGGAGAAGATCGGAAGGGGAATGCCACGCTGGGTGTGGTGAAACAGCTGAAGCAGAGAGGGAAACCCCGATGAGGCTTTCAAGTGTTTAGACATGAACGTAAATGGCCTCCGCATGGAGGTAAAGAGAAAATGGGTAGAAGTGACTTTGCGACATTTAAAGTTTATGTGAGCTTCCTTCAGGAGCACAATTTTAGGTGTGGTAGAGAGTTGAGATTGAATGGTTAAGAGATGTACACTGGTAGTTCCGAGAATGTCAAGGGTGGGGTTGCGATAGGTATATGTTCGTCCAGCCCTTTTCGGTTGAAAGCATGGGAGGAGGGGGTGGGGGAGGGGGGAGGATAGTCCGGGTGGAAAGTATGTGGGGTGATGTACAGGTTTGTTTTATTGGGGTGTACATGTCGGCGGTAAAGAGTCATCAGGTAAAGGAGGATTTTGTCAAGGAGGAGCTAGTTTATGCACTTTGTGGGTTGCCCTTGGTAATGATCGGGGGATTGGAATTGTGTCATACGAAGGAAAGATGTAGAACCTAGGGGAGCTGGTCGTGTTCTGGGGTTGTTGCGGGAGGTGTTGGGGCGATTGGGGTGGTAGATGTCGTAAGGGGTGGAATGTCGAGCATACGTTCTTTCATAGGGGTTATGCTGTGAGGGGATGTTGGGGTGGGCAATGTGAGTTGTGTAGATGTGGGGTTTTCAGATCATCGGGGTGTTTTAGTTGATCTTCGGTGGGAGGGAGTGGTTGTGGTGTATCCTAGTTATTGGAAGTTAAATACCCATTTGTTACAAAGGGTTGGGCATCAAGGGTCTTTTGCTGCGTGGTGGGAAGTTCTGTGGGGTGAGGGGAAGGGGATTGGGGATATAGTAGCATGGTGGACTGTGAGGGTGAAGGTGGCAATACGGGAATATTTTCAGAGGGAGGGAAGAGAGGATGTGAGGCTGAGGTTTGGTTTACAAAGATACATGGAGGCTCAGTTGCGGGAATGTCAAGGGGAAGGGGTAGGGTGATCACAGGAAGAGGTACAGAGGTTATGGGAACAGTTGAAGGGTATTCAAAATTAAAGGTTTCATGTGATCAGGGTGCGTAGTGGGTTAGAAGATGTTTTGTGGGGTGACAAACCATCGGCTATGGTGTTGCAAAGATTTAGGAGTAGGAGGAAGAGTATGATGGTGATGTCGCTGAAGGTAGAGGAAGGTATGGGAGGGTACAAAATGGGGCAGGTGTTATGCACAACGGAGGGGATGAGTGAGTATGCCAGAGTTTAGTTCCAGCGTAAGTGGAGGAATGAGGTGGGTGGGGCGCAGGAGAGGGAGATACTCTTGGATGGGGTGTGTAGGGGAATTAGTGTTGAGGCTAGAAGGGTCATGGAGGGGAAAATTATGGAGGAGGTGTGGCAAGCAGTGAAGGGGTTGAACTTAGGGAAAACACAGGGTTTGGATGGGATTCCTGGGGACTTTTATGTCACTTATTGGGATGTATTGAGGGGAGTGTTACTATGTGTGTTAAATGCCATGAAATTGGGAAGGAGTATGGGGGAGGATCAGAGAATAGGGTTGGTGGTCTTGGTGCCGAAGGGAGGAGAAGGTGGTGTGCTGAGTGGGTATAGAGCCATTATCTTGCTTTGCCCAGATTATAAAATTTTTGCAAAAGTTTTGGTGAATAGAATGAAATAGGTGCTCAATAGACTGGTGGATGAGGGGCATTACGGTGTACCTGGGCGGAGCATGCAGAATGGGCATAGGTGTATAAAAGGTTTTGTGGAGAGGAGAAGGGGGGGGATGTCGTAGGTCTGGATTGGGAGACGGCATATGATAGGGTGCAGCGTGATGCTTTGGTTGCAATATTGAGGAGGCAGGAATTCGGGGTGAAATCGTCGGTTGGGTCGAAACGCTGTATGAGGGGGCTCAGGTGAGGGTGCAGATTAATGGGAGGTTGGGAGAAGTTGTGAGAATGGAAAGGGGGCTGCAGCAGGGATGTCCCTTGTCACAGCTCCTCTTTGCATGTTTACAGGATCCTTTCTATAGGTTAATTAAGGTAGGGGTGAGGGAGATTGGTGGGGTAATTGGGGCCGAGCCAGGGATTGTGGGGTATGTGGATGATACCACTATTATGGTGGGATCCAGGGAGGGTTTAGTTTTTGTGGAGGGAATAGTAGGTATCTTTGGAAAGGCAGTGGGAATGTGGGTTAACAGGGTAAAATCTAAGTTTCTGGAGGTAGGGTCGTCGGTGGGAGGGACGTTGGGACAGGAGCTAGGATGGACGATGGTGGATAGCCTTAAAATTTGTGGAATTATTTTTTGTAATGATGGGAAGGTGGCTAGGGATTTGAATTCGTCTATGGTGGTGGGAAAGGCCCTGGGAAAATGGCAGGTTGCAGCCCTGGGGATATAATGATTTTGCAAAGGGTGATCATGAGTAATACCTTAATATATAGTCAGTTATGGCATGTAGTGGCTGTTTATCCAATTGTCGAGAAGGACACTATAAGTTTACAAAGGAGAGTCTTGAGGTTCATTTGGAGGTTTGGGAGACACTGGTTGGGGCAAGGGGTAGTCATGATGAAATTGGGGTAAGGAGGATTGGGGTTGATACATCTGTGGTGGAGGTTGATGGGTATATTCGTTAAGCAGGATTTTGTAGCAAGAGGAGGGGTACAGTGGACGAAGGTTGGTAGGGTGATGGAGGAGATAAGACGATGATTCAATGGTAAGGTTTTTATTAATTGTGAGGGAACCGAGTAAGGTGAAATTGGGGGTCCAATTTCACCTAGGGTGGGAAGGAGAGGGGCAGATGTAGTGCAGGGTATCGCAATGTATCTAATGTACGATTGGAGAGCAACGTGGTACTGGTTCCATAGGGTTAAGCTGCCTTCTAAGGTTAGAGAAACGGGTTTTAGATTTCTGCATGGTATTCTGGTGTCGAAAGCACAGTTGTTTAAAATGGGGTTAGTGATGGATGGGCTTTGTAGCCGTTGCAGACAGCTAGACACGGCATCCCATGCAGTATACTTTTGTGAGGAACTGGGAGATGTAAGGGAGTGGTTTGGTGCTGTGGTCAGGGGCGTGGGGGGGGGGGGCTGTCTTTGTTGAGAGTGATGAGTTTGGATTTGGGGGGTCTCAGGGACGGGGTGCGAAGGGTGGTCATGTATCTGGGGTTAGATTTCTTACATGTTTCATGGGGTTTGCGTGAGGAGTCGTGTAGGGTTCGGATTCGGACTTTGGCTGCAAGGTTCTATAGAACTCATGGTAGGAATTGGGAGTTGTATGGGCGTAGGTGAGACTCAGATTTTTCTGAGGGTTACAGGGCTATGACGATGGGTTGGTTGTTAAGTCAGGGACGTAGGATGTAAAAAAGCTGGGCGAATTTGGGTCTTGGGATTGGGGTAGAGGAATGGGGGTCGGAGAGTGTGTGTGATGGTTGACAGGTTAGGTGTGTGAGTTTGCGAGTGTGAGGGGGGGATAGGAATGGTAGGGAAAGGGGTATATGTGGTGGTGTTGTGTTTGAGTGCTGACTAATGACTGGGTTTGCGTCAGGGGAAGACTTTGGGGGATTTTATCTGCTTTTGGGTGAGGGTGTGATGGATAATTGTCTACCAATGTTATAATTGTTATACATATGATGGATACGCATACATAACATTGCAGGTAACGGGATGGTGAAATGTATTATGGTATATGTGGTAGACACCTCTAGCTTCCTGTAATGTTCAGGCCTGTAAGAATTGTTAATTTTAGGCTATTTGCTACATGTTATGATTATATCAGTGCAATGTTTGTATACCTCAATGTATAGAGGTAATAATTGTGTGATGGTTAGGATGTGTATATATGTTAAATCTGTTTGGGTTGAGGCTTACTGTGCAAGTAGAGTGCATGCATCGGTGACAGTCATGTTCGTGTGACACATTATGGTTGGGGTATAGGCAGATCTTGTATTTAATAAGGTAAAACTTAATACTGAGTATTGTAGGATATTTATGTTATCGTGTTCATACCCATTGTGTATTGATGGTAACTTGTTGGATGTTATTGATAAATGGCTGAACGTTTTTCAAGATGCAAGGACAATGCTTTACATTGTTAGCAATATAAAGTTTGATTTGTATCGTTATATTATTGGAGATGTGGGGATGTGTGCAGAAGTGTAGGGGTGGGGTGGGTTTCTAGGTTGTTGGTAGGGTGGGCTGTATGAATTGTATAGATGTGTTACAAGTCGTGTACGCTTGTACTTTAAATTTTGTTTTGTTTACTTTGTATTGTTTGTGTTCTTATTCAGAATAATTTTATCTCAGTAGGTTATTATGTCTATGCATAATCCTGTTATCATTGAATGTGTTTGTACAAGCAGGTTGTTCTGCACAAAGATTGATAAGGAAGGTCATGTTAAAGTTTTGCAGTATGTTGTTAGTTTTGTGAGGTTCTCATGTTCAGGCGAGTGTTATGTTTTGGTTGTTGGATTTTGTAATATTATTATGTATGTTGAAATATGTTTTTTAAATAAAATATAAAAAAAAAATGCTGAAAGTTTTACTGAAGTGAAAAATCGAACCCGAACCCTCATCATGTGAAGCGAGAGCTTTTGGCACCAGGCCACGGGCCCTGGCACATGTGAGATATATAAGTGTTAAGTAACTCGAGGTAGTGAACTAAGGAATTATGAGATGATGAGTCATAATTTTTAAAACGAGTTAACGAGAGTCATATGATTGTTATAAGTTAGTGAATTATAGAATCTGTGAATGTGAGTAAATGTGCTTTAATAATCTTATAGCTTTTAATATCAGTTAGTAAAACAAAGAAAATGTCTATCTTTAATTCCTTTACAAAAGGGATTTTGTTAAAAGTAGATCCCCTCATGGGAGGTTCCTTGACCCTGGTGAGGGGCTCTTGATCTAGGAAATTGGATCTGTGCTCCAGTTCCATGAATTAAGCCTGAATACCTTTCATCCCCCCACAGGCGCTGCATAATCCTACGGGTTTAGCGCTCCCCCATAATTATAACAATAATTAAATGTAGATCTGAAAATTGTAATTCAGCAATGCTTTGTATTGATAAATTAAAAGATCGTCAAATAAATAATTTATATTGAAAGACTCTGGTTGCTATGGAAAAAAACACAAGGGAAAAAAAAATTAGGATCATAAAGAATAATCGAGGTCGTCCTCATCGTTTTTGTGAAAATAAGAATGACAATGTAAAGAAATTTCAGGAGCTAGATCTGTAATAGTAAATCTTAATTAGGAGAGAAGATAAAATTCCATAATATTGGGGCTTAATTAATGAAATTCATCTGTTTCCTATATTTGCAATTTTATATTGCTGAGAGGCGTAAAATTCTGAATGTTATTCTTGAGAGTTACTCAGGATAACCCAAGAAAATGTTTTAAAGAGTAAGTAAAAGTGTGTGTGTGTGTACTCCCCACTCCCCTCCAGTTGTGGTTGCAGGGGTCGAGTCACAGCTCCTGGCCCCGCCTCTTCACTGGCCTCTACTGGGTCACTCTTCCCGCTCCATGAGCTTTATCATACCTCTCAAAGCTATGTATGGATCCTGCCTCCACTACATCGCTTCCCAAACTGTTCCACTTCCTGACCACTCTGTGACTGAAGAAATACTTCCTAACATCCCTGTGATTCATCTGAGTCTTCAACTTCCAACTGTGACCCCTTGTTGCTGTGTCCCATTTCTGGAACATTCTGTCTCTGTCCACCTTGTCGATTCCTCTCAGAATTTTATATGTCGTTATCATGTCCCCCCCTATCTCTCCTGTCCTCCAGTTTCGTCAGGTCGATATCCCACCCCTCGTTGGACATACCTCTTAGCTCCGGGACTAGTCTTGTAGCAAACCTTTGCACTTTCTCTAGTTTCCTTACGTGCTTGGCTAGGTGTGGGTTCCAAACTGGTGCTGCATACTCCAATATGGGCCTAACGTACACAGTGTACAGGGTCCTGAACGATTCTTTATTAAGATGTTGGAATGCTGTTCTTAGGTTTGCTAGGCGCCCATATGCTGCAGCAGTTATTTGGTTGATGTGCGCTTCAGGAGATGTGCCCGATGTTATACACACCCCAAGATCTTTTTCCTTGAGTGAGGTTTGTAGTCTCTGGCCCCCCTAGACTGTACTCCGTCTGCCGTCTTCTTTGCCCTTCCCCAATCTTCATGACTTTGCGCTTGGTGTGGTTGAACTCCAGGAGCCAGTTGCTGGACCAGGCCTGCAGCCCGTCCATATCCCTTTGTAGTCCTGCCTGGTCCTCGTCCGACTGGATTCTTCTCATCAACTTCACATCCTCTGCAAACAGGGACACTTCGGAGTCTATTCCTTCCGTCATGTCGTTCACAAATACCAGAAACAACACCGGTCCTAGGACTGACCCCTGTGGAACCCCACTCGTCACAGGCGCCCACTCTGACACCTCGCCACGTACCATCACTCGCTGTTCCTGACAGGTATTCCCTGATCCATTGTAGTGCCTTCCCTGTTATCCCTGCCTGATCCTCAAGCTTTTGCACTAATCTCTTGTGTGGAACTGTGTCAAACACCTTCTTACAGTCCAAGAAAATGCAATCTACCCACCCCTTCCTCTCTTGTCTTACTGCTGTCACCCTGTCATAGAACTCCAGTAGGTTTCTGACACAGGATTTATCGTCCCAGAAACCGTGCTGGCTGTCGTTGATATGCTCATTCTTTTCTGGGTGTTCCACCACTCTTCTCCTGATAATCTTCTCCATGACCTTGCATACTATACCTGTCAGTGACACTGGTCTGTACTTTAATGCTTCGTGTCTGTCTCCTTTTTTAAAAATTGGGACTACATTTGCTGTCTTCCATAACTCAGGTAGTCGCCCTGTTTCGATAGACGTGTTGAATATTGTTGTAAGGGGTATACACAGCGCCTCTGCTCCCTCTTTCTGGACCCATGAAGATATGTTATCCGGCCCCATCGCCTTTGAGATATCTAGCTCACTTAGCAGCCTCTTCACTTCTTCCTCGGTTGTATGTATTGTGTCCAACACTTGATGGTGTACCACACCTGTGTTTGTGTGTGTATGTGTGTGTGTGTGTGTGTGTGTGTGTGTGCACACTGATGACTTTGAAAATTATGAATGAGATGCTGAAAGCAAAATGATCTTTAGGTGTGCTGTGGTGAGTGTGCGGTGGATAGTGGTAGTTGTGATGATGACGGTGGTTGTCGTGGTGATGGTAGTGTCAGCTGTGTGGTCAGAGTGGTGGTTGAGTGGTGATTGTTGAGTGTTGATGGTTGTGGTAAGGATGATTCTGGTGATGATAATGGTTGGTGGTGGTGACGGTGGGACTGAGTGGGGAAATGAAAGGGAATAAAGACTAATAAGTATTTAACAAATAATACCAGATAAAGAGAAATGTTGACTTAGGTGAGACAATCAGCTTGTTGAGATAGCCACGAGATCACTGAGTCAGGACAACTGGCAATAATAGCTGGGAAAGAGCTCCCCCATTTACCTGGTTCAGAGATCCTTTGTACGGAGTGGGGAATCCAAGAACTAAACAAAAAGTCCATAGAGGGTGGAGCATCCTACAGGAGACAACGAATTCCAGATTTTCCTAGACAGATCATAACGCGACCACTAGATACCTTACACTCGTTCAAGGTGGGGTTCAAACCTCTAAAGAGGTGGTTAATCTAAGGGGGAGATCAGCCAAGGAAACATCACTTGGAGGTGAAAACTGCTACTGCTATGAATAGTGACTGGTACCTGATTTGCCCATCTCTCACTCTTTCTGCCACAAGTGTTTCTTACCTGTCCTCCCCATCTCTTTCTATTTCTGCCACTACAAGTATCTGGTAGCTAACCTGATTATCTTTTTCTCATCTGCCAGTGCCTCTTTAAGGGGGGCTCCTTGTCGTGGTAAAGAGGCTATTGGTCTGAGGAAGTGGACGTTTTGGTCTTCTTCATCAGACCGAACCTAATTACCCCCCAATCCTCCCTTCCCTATCCCACGCTCTGCATTCCCTATTTTTCCCCTTTTCCTTCCCCCTCCTTTTTTTCCCGTCCCGTTTGCAGCCTCTGGGGTCCTCCCCTCTGGCATTGCGGTTTCTATGTGGAGGAGGCGTGCTGGGGTTCATCCAACTCAGTGGGGTCCCTCGGGATAGGTGTGGTTTGCCGTAGAATCTGAATTGTCTGAAGGTGCCCTGCTTCCTTTCTGGATGTCCAAGAAGTGGACAGGGTGCCCTTCAGATAATGCGTGTATCTCCAGAAGCTGCCTGTCGGTTCTGGGAGGTGGCAGCCGCCCTTTCCTTCGTCCGCTGAGGTGGCTCGGTAGATGTGAGGATGCTATCCCAGAGCGCTGGTTTACTGGAGTGAAGGGTATGGTATGGCATGGGTTCCACACTGCATCTTCACTGCCGGTGGGCTCGAGGCCCTCTCAGATGAAGGGATGAGCTTCCGGCTCTTCCATGCCTCCTAGTGACATTCCCTTTTTTTGCCTTTCCTTCAAACTTTTTTCTTAAAATAACAAAAAAGAAGACAACACGGAAGAAGCACCTTATTATGGAGTCTTCACCCAGTGAAACCCTTCCTCCACCCAGGCCCCTTTCTGATCCCACACCCTGTTTGGACTCTGCTTCATTATCGGCTCATTCTCTTGACTTTTCTCATACCCCTGTACCTTCTGCCGGTGATGCTTCGTCACCTGCTTCAGGTGCTGCATTATCACCCGTTTCTGTTCATACCGCCACTTCTAGCACGCCTTTCACAAAGCGTCCGGCTTCCCCGCATATGGTGCGATGGTTTTCGAATCGCCCCCCTCCCTCAGGTCAGACCCTCCACGGTACTACTCCTAAACGTCAAAGACAACCTACTGACGATAGTTCGTTGATGACCGCTCAAAAACGACCTATGCAAACCTCACTACTTTTGCGTACCGGGCTAACAAGTACGTAATGTAGAAAATTCTTTTCTTTACAAACGAGGTCTCAAACTGATTATCATTCTGATCATGGCATTGGTAAAACTCTTTTATGGCACGTTGGCCAAAATATATCCTTCCACACTCTTTGAAGCGGGTCACGTGTCATAACCATACAGAATTCGGAACAAGCTCATGCGCTCTCCCGTATCACTTTTTAAGTGGGTAAGTGAATCAGTTGCTCGCCACATCATCTGCGATGCTAAACGCACTTGTTATCCTGACTACGTGTCTACCATTACCTCGTCTTCCCCTTTGTGCGCAAGTTGGAAAAAGGTGAGGAAGTTGTGTGGCAAGTACAAACCGGACCCAGCTCCCGTTTTGAGGATTGCTCGGGTTGATGTCGCAGAACCTCTTGAAGTTGCCACAGAAATCGAAAACTATCTTGTCCGTATTTCCTGAGGGCTTCACCTCTGCCTTTAGATTTCTCCTCCGATGGATTGGAGCCATATAACATACCTTTTACTCTCCTCGAATTGGAGTCAACACTTTCCATTTGCCAGCCGTCGGCAGCAGGACCTGATCATATCCACATCGGTATGCTACAGCATCTCCATTCTACGGCCCTTCCCATTCTTTTACGAATTTTCAATCTTATTTGGGAGCGAGGGGTTCTCCCTCAACAATGGAAATCGGCTATTGTCCTACCGTTTCGCAAACCGGGCGCTTCGGGGCTTGATAACTCTCACTATCATCCCATTGCCCTGACCAGCGTGGTCTGCAAGGTGATGGGACGATTGGTAAATAGACGTCTGATGTGATTCTTAGAGACTCACAATAGCCTTTGCCCTCGCCAATATGGCTTTTGCAAAGACTACTCTACCTTAGATACATATATTCACAATGGCTTTGCTAACAACCACTCCGTCCTGGCGGTCTTTTTTGATCTAGAGAAAGCATATGACACCACTTGGAGGTATAACATTCTTGCCCAAGTCCACTCCTTAGGCCTTCGCGGTAATCAACCACACTTCACCGCTGCTTTCTTATCCGATAGACATTTTCGGGTCCGTATTGGTGCCTCACTTTCCTCGGACTTTGTACAAACCGAGAGAGTCCCACAAGTTTTGTGTCCTCAGCACTACCCTTTTTCTATTAGCTATAAATGACTTACCTTCCGTTCTTCCTTTGCATATTTGGTCGTCACTTTATGTAGATGACTTCGCTATAGCTTACAAGGGCGCTGACTGTCGACTAGTAGCAGCAGGTTGTGATAGACCAAGTCTCCCATTGGACCACTTCTCATGGCTTTAAATTGTCTAGTACAAAAACCCGATTCATTACCTTCACTAGACATCTGATTATCCCAGATACTCCATTGTATTTACACAGTTCACGTATTCCGGCATGTGATACGATCAAGTTTCCTGGCCAGCTCTTTGATCGCCGGTTGACGTGGAGATCTCACATTTCTTCTTTACAGGCAACTTGCCATGGTAAGATAAGACAAGATAAGATTATGTCGGATTTTTAACCCCGGAAGGTTAGCCACCCAGGATAACCAAAGAAAGTCAGTGCGTCATCGAGGACTGTCTGTCTTATTTCCATTGGGGTCCTTAATCTTGTCCCCCAGGATGCGACCCACACCAGTCGACTAACAACCCAGGTACCTATTTGCTACTAGGCGAACATGACAACAGGTGTAAGGAAACACGTCAAAATGTTTCCACCCGCCGGGAATTGAACCCGGGCCCTCCATGTGTGAAGCGAGAGCTCTAGCCACCAGACCACCGGGCCACCCAAAAGATTAATGCCAACAGCATTTGGTGTTCCCAGGCGGTCACCCATCCAAGTACTAACCAAACCCAATGTTGCTTAACTTCGCTGATCGGACGAGAAGCGGTGCGTTCAACGTGTTATAGCTATCGGCTGAATCTCCTTAAAGTTCTCGCACATAGTTCATGCATTCCATGCTAGTCTTGTCCAAGTTGGATTATGGTGACCAAGTCTATTCTGTGACCTCTCCTGCAACTCTTTCTAAGTTAGATCCTATTCATCACCAAGGTCTCCGTTTATGCCTTGGTGCCTTTCGTTCATCCCCTGTTGAAAACCTCTATGCAGAGGCAAATGTTCCTTCCCTGGCTGATCGTCAAGATGCTCATTGTCTTCGTTATTTTGTCAGCGATCATGATCTTCGTGTTCCTACCACGTATAGGTTAGTCTCAGACATTAGTAAGAACCCACTGTTTGTTCGACGCTCCTGCCTTCTCCGACCATTTTCTCTTCACCTTCACTCACTCCTGTCTTTCCTCCAGTTGCCCTCCTTGTATGTTCATTTAGCATCTGTCATTTCCCTTTCCCTTGGGAAGTCCCGAAAATTCATGTCTGCCACCCCGCACTACCGTGCGCCAAAGCTTTCTTACCTACGCCTGCTACTCGCTCCCTTTTTCTCGAGCATTTCCGGTCACATGCTCACGCCATTGCTGTGTATATAGATGGTTCTAAATCTTCTGATGGTGTTGGGTTCGCAGCAGTATTCCCTGGTGAAGTTGTCCGAGGCCAATTGTTGGACTCAGCTAGTGCATTTACTGCTGAGTTGTATGCCATCCTTATAGCACTTCTTCGTACTACATATATGTCTCCTTCGACGTTCGTGATCATTTCGGATTCCCTTAGTGCTTTACAAGCCATTAAACAATTCGACTTCCCTCATCCATTAGTCCTCCGTATTCAACAATGGTTGAGTCGCATAGCAGCAAGAATAAAGATGTCGTTTTCTGCTGGGTCCCTGGTCACGTTGGCGTGCAGGGCAAGGAGCAGGCGGATGCTGCTGCGCGGTCGGCGGTGCATGATCTCCCAGTTTCTTATAGGGGTATTCCGTACAGGGACTATTTTCCAGTCATCTCTGCCCGTCTCCGCAGCCGTTAGCAACAATGGTGGACGGGCATACGCCGTAACAAATTGCGCTCTATTAAACCGCTTTTAGGTTTGTGGCCATCTTCCTACCACCGTTGCCGTTCTCGGGAGACTGCGCTCTCCCGGCTCCGCATTGGTCACACACCCCTTACCCATGGGTATCTCATGGACAGACGCCCTGTTTCTTTCTGCGAGACTTGTCAGGTGTCTGTTTCGGTTCTTCACTGCCTTGTCCATTGCCCGATTTACCAGCGAGCTCGCAGGATTTACCTCCAACGACGCCGCCCTACCTCTCTTACTTTATCTTCTCTACTTGCAGACGATCCCACCTTTGACTCCCAAGCACTTTTTGACTTTTTGTCGGCAACTGCCTTACTATACGAACTTTGAAACTTAGCCCTTAGAGTTCCTTCCATCTCTTTTATTTCCTCACCTTTGATCCCCTCTCCAACTAGCAGATTGTAACCCTTGCACTACTTATTACATTGCAGCACTGTATGACCCTTGTCGGTTCAGCGCTTTCTTTGATTATAATAATAATAATCATCTGCCAGTGGATAGGTGGATTGCCCACATCCTTTCCACTGCCACCACAAGTTTCCGATATCTGGCCTGTCCACCTTGTTTCCTCTCTTAAATCTCAAGTGTCTTGTAGTTAGCCTGATCTCATCTTTCTCTTTCCCACCACTGGTAGCTACCATTTCCACCTATATTTCTTTGCCACCACAAAAGTCAGATAGGCCAACGACCTCTTGTCGTCTACTACCACAAGTGTCCAGTATGTGGCTTGCCACTTCCTTAACTATCTGCTACCCAGTGTGTCAGGTAGCAGGTCAGCTCTCCCTCTTCCTTCTCTGGTACCACACAAGGCTGGTAACTGGCTTACTTTTAGTAATCCCAATGCCACAACAAGTGTCTGGCAGTAGGACTACCGACCTCTGTTTCTGTGCCACCGCAAGTGTCTGGAACCTACCTTTCCAACCTTCATCCCTCTGCTACCATAAATGTTTTGTAGCTGGATTACTCACCTTCCTTCTGCCACCACAAGTGTCTAGTAGCTGGCATGCCCAACTACTTCCCTCTCTGCCACCACTAGTGTCTGGTAACTGGCCTGCCACTTTCCTACAATTCTGCCACCATAAGTGTGTGGTAGCCGGCTAGCCTTTTCTATTTCTCACCACTAAAGTTTGGTGGTGAGAGAGGAATAGATAACTTGTCCATCTCCTTCATTTCCCCACCACAAGTGTCTGGCACTATGCCTAAACTCTCCATTCTGCCACCCTATTCCAGCGAACAATATGCAATACGTTCAATTTCTGGCTTTCTAAATATCACGTGCATGGAAGTATGCATGCATAGGAGTGGCTATCCACTTATCTGCCTCCATTCTGTAGTCCGTCCTTACTCCTCGTGAAAAACTGCCTGATTTTAATATAACCTGTGTTTGCTGGATACAAAATACCTGACGTGCCGTGCAAAGTTATTTTTTTGTAGATTGACACACATATTAGTAGATGTTTGTGTAGTATACTGAAGTCTAACGTATCCTAACGTAAAGAACAACTAAACTTGATATTGGATAATGTTTAAGAAAATTTAGGGTGTAAAATAAGGCAAAGGTTATATTCTTAGCAAGAATAGGTTTGTTTGTAGCAAGGTTGAACATGTCCAATATGCAAAACAACTTTGGGGGGAGTTGAATGATGGCTCTAGGCCTTTCGTGTTGCAATCAGCACATCATCAGGAGCTTGCAGTGTTTCACAAAAGAGTCCCACTCAAATCCAACCCCTCTCACTCATGAATTTGCTCGAATCACTTGTTCGCGATTTTTGCATAATGTCCAATATAGTCTGCACTGTCCACTATTTTTAAAAAAATTCTCCTAAATGTCATTTACTTAATTGAGACTTAATGTTCGATAATTAAAAGCATGAAACAACTACGAGAAACCGTAAGTACCTGAATTCTAATGGTGGATATTACGAAAGAATTTAATTCATGTAATAAATCTTATGATATTTACATGTGATAAGGTGAGGTTTATTAAATTAGTTCACCTACATATACATCACACCCTAACTTAAGTAAATTTAACTTTACATAAATAATATAACTAGTATATCTCTGGAAAATGTAATTCATCATATCTGTAAGCATAATATTTAGAGTTTTTTGTAAATATCTGTCACATTTTACTTCCTTAAAGTTTAGTAAATGAATATCCAGTGAGCATGTTGACAGGGAAAATGATATGTCATCAATGCCACCAAATGGGGTTTGCGTTTTCTTCTATATATAGTAATAAATCAC
Organism: Cherax destructor; assembly: GCA_009830355.1. Classification (NCBI taxonomy): domain Eukaryota; kingdom Metazoa; phylum Arthropoda; class Malacostraca; order Decapoda; family Parastacidae; genus Cherax; species Cherax destructor. Next base: position 121,182 of record WNWK01002532.1, read on the forward strand.
ACAACGTTCTTTTAACATACAATGCCATATAGTCTCTCTTCCCACAGATCTGGAAACCTTGTTTACTTTCCAAGTCACTTCTGGAACTGAAAATGTTCCCCAATTACCTCGAAACCCTTTTCCCTTATTGGGAAACTGTGATTCACTCTATAAAAAGCGTCAGTCCCGTGAGAAAAACCTTCGTCCCCTCGCAAGACTTTCTCTTTCCCACGTTTAATTGCTCTTTCTCTGAATGAACTCCTCTCCTCTTCGAAAGCAACTCCTTTTCACTTCAAACTTTCTTTTTGTCTCTACGTAATGAGACAACGTCTCGTTTGATATTCCTTTTCATATTATTATATTTCATTACTTCAGCCGCTCTTTTAGCGCTTAGTTATAATAATTATAATAATAATAATTCAACCGCTCGTGTTTTTCATTGGAAACCTTCACTGCACGTGCTACAAAATTGTCTACTATTTACTAGTTGAAAATTATATTCTTCCAGTACTGGAAGTCCTCCTTATGATGCTCTGGAAAACCTTATCTTAATGTTGGGACTGAGTGAGGAAGATCGATGCTTATTAGCTTTTTTTTACTACACTAGAGAGAAAAGAAAACTCCTTCCCTTCATTTGGAAGTCTTCTTTCTTTCCTCATAAGCAAGCTTTCTCTCCCCCACTCCAGGGACTTTATTTTATTTCCCCATTCCAGTAATTCTGCTTTCCTTCCCTACTCCAGTGTGTTTATTTTCTCCCCTTCAGCGATTATTTTCTCCCCTCCCACTCCAGTGAGTTTTATTTCACCACTCCAGGAATTTATCCTCTCACTCTCTGCTCCACCAAGATTATTATTTCGCCACTCCAAGAGTTCCTTCACTCTCTGCTCCACCAAGATTATTATTTCGCCACTCCAAGAGTTCCTTCCTCTTTCTAGGTTTTTCCAGTGACCTTTTCCTCTCCCTGCTTTAATGAGCCTTTTCTCTTCCCAATCTTGTTATCTCTCTCCTCTCTCTCTCTCTCTCTCTTCTCTCTCTCTCTCTCTCTCTCTCTCTCTCTCTCTCTCTCTCTCTCTCTCTCTAACTTCCTCTCTCCCTCTCCAGAAGTATTTTCTCTTCCTGCTTCAACTATATTCTTCCCGTTGAAGCGAGTTTCTAGAGTCTCCGCTTAGCCAGTTTCTTTCCTTCCCGCTCGAAGGGATTTTTCTCTCACTGCTAGAGTAAGTTTTTTTTTCCTTCAAGCCTCGGGAAGCTTCTCTCCCTATCACAGGAAGTTTATCTCCCTGTCACAGCAAGCTTCTCTCCCTGCCACAGCAAGCTTCTCTCCCTGCCACAACAAACTTCTCTCCCTGCCACAACAAACTTCTCTCCCTGCCACAGCAAGCTTCTCTCCCTGCCACAACAAACTTCTCTCCCTGGCACAACAAACTTCTCTCCCTGCCACAACAAACTTCTCTCCCTGCCACAACAAGCTTCTCTCCCTGGCACAACAAACTTCTCTCCCTGCCACAACAAACTTCTCTCCCTGCCACAACAAACTTCTCTCCCTGCCACAACAAACTTCTCTCCCTGCTACAACAAACTTCTCTCCCTGCCACAACAAGCTTCTCTCCCTGCCACAACAAACTTCTCTCCCTGCTACAACAAACTTCTCTCCCTGCCACAACAAACTTCTCTCCCTGCCCCAACAAACTTCTCTCCCTGCCACAACAAACTTATCTCCCTGCCACAACAAGCTTCTCTCCCTGCCACAACAAACTTCTCTCCCTGCCACAACAAACTTCTCTCCCTGGCACAACAAACTTCTCTCCCTGGCACAACAAACTTCTCTCCCTGGCACAACAAACTTCTCTCCCTGCCACAACAAACTTCTCTCCCTGCCACAACAAACTTCTCTCCCTGCCACAACAAACTTCTCTCCCTGCCACAACAAACTTCTCTCCCTGCCACAGCAAGATTTTTCACTACTCGTTGCAGAGAGATTTTATTCCCTCACCACAGATAATTGATTATCGTTGAAAGGATAACATTAAGCGCCAACACAAACAGCCTGGTTGATCAAAGGGTTTAATCAGGTAGGCTTGTATTATTGGTCATAATATCATAATACAGAGTTATTAAGAATTTACCCAAGAGATACATAGCTATATTAATTTAAATATTTAAATATCAATATAATATCCAGGAGTTTATGCAGACTTCTCGTTTATTTAATATATATATATATATATATATATATATATATATATATATATATATATATATATATATATATATATATATATATATATATATATATATATATATATATATATATGCAAAATGATCACAGTAAACAGGTGATATCAAAATATGCAAGACAACCACTATGAAAAATAAAGGAATTCCAAACGCTTTCGTGACTACTCACATTATCAAGGAACTATAAAAGGAAACATAACAAGAAGGCTTATAAAGGGGCAAGACTACACCTCACAGTCACATCATACTAACAAAGACCACACCTCACAGTAGCGTAACATCGCACGACTCTGTGAAGAGGACCTGAAACTCTTCCCAAGAATTAAGATTAGTCCAATTTATCCTTAAATTCTTCCCAAATTTTATTAATTATAAATGAATCCAATTTATATAAACCAAAAGAAATATTTATATTATTTTCAAAACTACTTTTAATGAAACATGATTCTATTATATTCCTCTCAACCATGGACTTGCTTGATACAACTTTCTCAGCATTTTGAAAATCAATTGGATGGTTAAAATCTCTCACATGAATAAATTGAGCATTAGAATCTTGTCCAGTTCTAATGCTATATTTATGTTGTTTTAATCTTAATTCAAGACTTTTACCAGTTTGACCGTAATAAACTTTATCGCATATTTTACAAGGAATCTTTTTGGGTCACCCTGCATCGGTGGGAGACGGCCTACTTGTTGATTTTTTTTGTTTGTTTGTTTAACTAATAAGCAAGACAACTGAAATTTGAAATAAGAAATCAGTAGTGCCAAAGACTTCGACTTCAGCATTTGTCTGATATCATTAGAACTTTATATTAGATATATTTCTTTTAAGATAAGATGTATTACTTCAGACGTGAGATATATTACTTCTGCATAAGATATATGACTTATAACATAAGATATATTATTTCTGACATAAGGTATATTTCTTCTGACATAAGATATATTATTTCTGAGATGAGCGCTAGAATTTCCATGGCAATAAACATCAACATTGAGTCAATGTCTCAAACACACAGAAACATAGATACAATACAGTAAATTTATCCCACCAAGGTTAAAATCGACCACTTATCCAGGATACCGGTAATGCATTCGTAAGCAACAAATATCCCTCAGTTATCCACAAGAAATACGACTCAAGAACACCACAAGAGATTGAGAGGAAGTGAACAAGAACCTCCAGTGGTATTCAGGAAATTCATTGGAAGTGAATGAATTACATCAAATATGTTGTCACTTGCCAAGACGGTTTTTCTCGTCACTTGTTGGAAGCAGTCTAAGAACAGAACAAAATTATTGGAGTTTACCTTAAGAGTAGTCAGTCAACATGATCTCTCCCAGGATCTCTCCTCGGCAGGTGGACTAACCGAGTGCGTCCACCTGCCGCTCACTGTACTCTTTAAAGAGACACTACCTGATCTCATGACCTAACATTGTCACATAACCTTAGAGAATATTGTAACATGACTTAATATCACATGTTGGGACAGTCAGATATCATAAGTACCAAGTCACACCAGAGTTGTGAAATACACTCTTGCATCCGAATATGCTAATGATTATAACGTTATCCTAAAATGTAGAAAGTTCAACAAATGATAAAAGTCAGGCGAGAGGCTTAGTGGGACGTCTCCATAAATATTCTTACGTTTTTCCTGTAATTTCAGGTCTACATCTGACACCCCGTTAATCAAAATCGGGATATTACCCGATAATGATTACACAGTTTTAATTCCATAATTTGTCATTATGATAGATTTATCATGCCTCCTGCTCCAAGGATGTCGTGACGGGTTCCAGTCTGTCTCAAAAATTAATCTGCTATGTACTATGTACTTATGTACTAGCACTCTTCTGAGGTGGTTTCGAAAACAGTCATTTAGGGGTGACGTCTGATGAAGGGGTGACGTCTGATGAAGGGGTGACGTCTGATGAAGGGGTGACGTCTGATGAAGTGATGTAACAGGATGAAGAGAGGTGCTAGCGGATGTCCTCAGCTGGGACCTCTACTCTGAAGGGATTTTACCAACCCTACGTAGAAGTCCAAGATGATAGTAGTTATAACTGAGGTTGAAACCTCCCATTTTCTCTGCACCAGGGGCAGCGTACTCTAGCATAACGAACTACGCAAACACCTGTCTGTTCACTGTGAATGAACGAAAATTGGCTGATTAAGTGTATTACGGTCCCATTTTCTTAGTCTTTGTTACATTATTTGAAGGTAAACCTTCCTTCAAATAATGGACATGTATTTTATTTATAGTGAATTTATTGCTGAAACAAAGCGTCTGTCAGCAAATTTAGAGACTTTTTGTGTGAGAATTTCTGTACTGGCCCGTCATTGTGAGCGAGAACCACATGACGGGCCAGTACAACATGGGTTCGAACCCTGGCTAGCGCAGTGTTGTTAATGATCAATACCACTCGTTCGTAGGATAGTACGCCACACAGGGATGAGAATGAAATTAGCTTGAACGCTCCCACACCTCCGTATGTCCTCGGACCAAGAGTAACACACCTAGCGTCGATGGGTGCTTGGTTCTTGTAGTATTGGGTAGTCCTGTGGTTTAAGGCTTCATGTGGTTCTCGCTCACAATCACGGGCCAGTACAACATGGGTTCGAACCCTGGCTAGCGCAGTGTTGTTAGTGATATATATATATATATATATATATATATATATATATATATATATATATATATATATATATATATATATATATATATATATATATATATATATATATATATATATATATATATATTGCTAGGAATTCGCAAGAGCAGGCGAAATATTCACAAACACTGATCTCTGGCCGACGGAGACTCGACCCTACGAACCTTGTGACAGGAACGCAGTGCTTTACGACCGTACACCTGGGCCATACCTGCATCCAGCTCAGCTAGACGTTGATCAGCAGCCAGCTTCAGGCAGGTGGCTTACAGCTTCATCTCATCCTCATGCATCGACACAACTAGAGATTTATCAATGCATATTTCGCCTGCTCTTGCGAATTCCTAGCATTGTATAAATCTCTAGTTTGTCGATGCATGAATTCGCTAAGACAGGCGAAATATGCATTGTATAAATCTCTAGTTGTGTCGATGCATGCAGGGATGAGATGAAAAGCTGTAAGCCACCTGCCTGAAAGCTGGGTGCTTGGATCAACGTCAGCGTGAGCTGGATGCCAAGGTATTGGTCCAGTGTGTACGGTCGGTAAAGCACTGCGTTCCTGTCACAAGGTTCGTAGGGTCGAGTCTCCGTCGGCCAGAGATCAGTGTTTATATATATATATATATATATATATATAGTATTTATAATATATATATATATATATATATTAGGCCCATATTGTTATAGATAATATAACCTAATAATTATTGTACACTATATTTTTTCATAATAAGTATAATCTTAATAATTATTACTATGAATATATCTGAAGTCATCTTAAAACCATACTGTTGAAGTATATCAGCTCTAACAACCAACACAGCCACAAACCCAGACATCTCATAGCACTGCCATTATGAACTGCTTATGCCAGGAAACTGTATACATGAGCATCATAAAATGATTAATAAATTTTGTGAAATACTGTTTTCCAGACTCAGGCTGGAATTTCGTCGCTTCTGGCAAAAAAATAGTAAATTTGTGAGAATGTATTTCCCTTAGCACTTTTCTTCTTCTTCTTCTTCTTCTTTCTCTTCTTGTTCTTCTGACTTGCTAACACCAGCAGCCTAACTGGCCAGAGTATCAAACAAGAGGCCTTGTCTGAGAATGAGTAACTAGAACAATGACCCCATCAACTATCTACATTTAATTTACAAACAGCTGTGTGTTAAAAATATTAACGCAAACTATCTGCAGTTAGTTTACAAACAATGATGTGTTAATAATCTCCTTATTAACTATATATAGTTTGCACACAGCACTGTGTTAACAATGTACACAGCAACTATCCACAAATATTTTACAGGCAGCCATGTGTTAACAATGTGAACTATCCACAGTTAGTTTACAGGAACCTTGTGCTAACAGTAACACTATAAACTATCTAAAGTTAGTTTACAGAAAGCACTGTGTTAGCAATGACCCCCATCAACCATCCGTAGTTAGTTTAGAAGTTGCCTTGTGTTGACAATGACCACACGAACTAACTATAGTTTGTTTACAGGCAGCTCTATGTAAATAATGAACCTGTCAACCATCTACAGTTAGTTTCAGGGTAGCAGTGTTAACAATGGCATGACTAATGTTATGAAAATTACTAGTAATCTGAAGTCATACAAAGAACAGGAGCTACCCTCCAATTCCTTGGATCAAACATGATTTCCTTCCATTTTCCCAAGCGATGTATGTCCCTTACGAGTCTATCTAGAATTTATTTTTTGGGTTTAATTTGATTTCCAAGTTACTATGCAATTAACCAAATCAGAGTCATATTTAAGTAATTATTTGCTAATTAAAGAATAAAATGAGTTTCAGATGTTCTTACAAGCTTTTTTGTATAGATCAACAAAAAAATATAAGAACAATTACACATTCACTCTCGTTAGATTGTTATTGTTAATCGTGCGAACTGATGTCTCATGTAGGCCATTTCCATCATATTTGTTGTCTTCATTATACGTGCAATCTCCATCATACGTACCGTCTTTATCATATTTGCCGTCTCCAGCATTCGTACGATCTCCACAATTCGTGCCATCTCCATCATATGTGCCATCTCCATCATTCGTGTCATCTCCATCATACGTGCCATCTCCATCATACGTGCCATCAGCACCATACGTGCCAGCTCCACCACAGGTGCCATCTCGGTTTGATGGCAGTTTGAAACATTTTCTGACATACATCATTTTTTCCAAAAAATACGTAAATTAATCGAAACTGCTTCTACAATTGCATTTTACAGGAAAAAAATATGCCAATTCATACCATGTTACTACAAGTAGTAAACCTTAATTTCTTTTTTACAATGACTTATATACATTTTTATATACAAATATACATTTGACGTGGTTCATGTAGATGAATGAATCGGTAAAACACTTGAGAAAAATATATAAAAATAATTATCAATGGTCTTGTTTCTGTTCTATTGACAGCTATAACTACCTCTAATAACTACAAGTTTCAACAGAAGGTGGCGACTCCGCCAAGATGGTATAACAGTGTACCTGAAGTTCACAGGTGACTGAACTGTTACAAGGATGGTCTGGTCTCAGGAAGTGCTATTGAGTTGGACTCTGGTAACCTGGCACAGTTTTGTCACTCCAATTGCAGCATAAGAATTTTAGATGGGGGGCAAAATGCAAAAAAAAAAAAAAAAAAAAAATACTATGAAACCTTAAAATCAACACTACGTATCAGAAAAGGAAGTGCATTCATGTAACATAGAGTTTGATCTGGGAAGCGTCGGGGTCCCGACGATCCATCTCACTTTGTGTACATTTCTCTTCCTGAGGAAAAATACAGTTTTTAATGTTTAAAAATTCTAATGTAATAGTGTTGATAACCGAGCCTCATGGTGATAGTTGATGCTAAGAAAGAAATTCATGTTCATGTTCAGCCGACATATTTGCAACAGCTGCCTGATGCTATCATGTCAATATGAACCAGAATCTCTACGGAATGTTTCCAGCACCTTGTTGAATTCATGTCACGAACAATATAGGCTGTTCTGGGAACAAAGGGGTGCCCTACCCAGGACTAGAAGGGTGTTCCTAATAAAGTGGCCACTGAGTGTATATCCAACCTTTAGTTAACCTTCCTACCTTATACAACATACAAGAACAGTACCGTCCATGTCGATAAGACTCAGTACATAAATATGGCGGCTCTGTGGTGCAGTGGTCACCACAACTCTGTGGTGCAGTGGTCAACACAACTCTGTGGTGCAGTGGTCACCACAATTCTGTGGTGCAGTGGTCACCACAACTCTGTGGTGCAGTGGTCACCACAACTCTGTGGTGCAGTGGTCACCACAACTCTGTGGTGCAGTGGTCAACACACTCAGGGTAAACTCTTGGTTGAGCTTTCTTTTTTTAAGTTTTTCAACCTTTTTTACATGGTTTATCATAAACCCTTTACAATAGTATTTTTTATTGAGTTTGTGGTAGTCAATGTTTTCTCTGTCACTATCACAAGTAATACACAAGAACAAAACTGTAAAATACAAACAATACAGTAACACTAAAAAATTACAGTAACACAGAATAGTGCGACATTAAAGAAGTACAACATTCAATAATAGTACAGTAACACACAAGAACAATACAGCAACATACAGAAAGAGTTCTACCAGTCAGGTTGTAGCATCAGCAGCTGAGATTCTTATTGTGAAGAGGACGAATCTCTAGGTTTGTTGTCATTATTTTCTTGTCAGAGTTTTTTGTTTCCTGTGTCAATGAAGAGGAGATGAGAAGAGTGAAAAATAAGAGAAATTTGTTTAATTATTTCTAGCAACTCTTTACCTTTCGTAATATAATATATAAGTGTCTGTTTTTCATTATCTGAAACAAGTCTCTCGCTTCATTATGGATGCCATCAAAATATTGCAGTCCATCCTCTCTGTTCAGAACTATATTACAATTTATGTTGAAGAGTAATCTACTGCCCCGTTAATTGCCTGAGCTATATTTGGAAATTATGACCACAGTCGATAAGACTCAAAAAACGAAAGAACGTTTATTTATAGAGGGTCACGGCGTTTCTTTTCAATATAGTGAACTTTCACTTAAGGTTCTTGTGTGAATGTAGTGAATTTTCACTTAAGATGCTTGTTTAAATGCAGTGAACTTTCACTTAAGATGCTTGTTTGAATGCAGTGAACTTTCGCGTAAGGATTGGATTGAGATCTGGTGACTGTGGAGGCCACTGGAGTACGCTGTACTCATTGTTATGTTCGTGGAATCAGCTTGAGATGACACGTGCTTTGGGACATGGCGTTATCCTGCTGGAAGAAACCACTGGAAAATGGTAGACTGAGGGCGTAAAGAGATGTATATGGTCAACAAGAATTCTCAAGTTGGTATTATGGGGCCTAATGTGTGCCAGGAAAACATTACCCACTACTTTTCACTATCACCAACACCAGTCTCAACCATTGACACAAGGCAGGATGGAGTCATGGATTCATGTTTATACCCAAGCCCATTGTAGCCTCAGTTTACTGTTCTAAGCTGACAGGAGTGGAACTTAGTCTGGTCTTCTGATGCTGTAGACCATCCACTTCAAGGGTCGACATGTGCGTTCACAGATGCCCATCCGCATACCATTGTTGTAACACATTGTTATCTGAGTTACTGCCACCTCCCTGTCAGCTTGAACAAGTATGGCCACTCTCCTCTGCCCTCTCTCATTAAAACAGCATTATTGCTCATAGAACTGCAGTTGACTGGATGTTTTGTATTTTTCACACCATTCTCTGTAAACTCCAGTTACTGAGAAACTCAAATTGCCCCGTATGGCAACAACAACCATCTCATGGTCAAACTCACATTTCTTCCCCATTTTGATGTTTGGTCTGAACAACAACCATGTCTGCATGCTTTTAAGAATTGAGACACTGATACGTGATTAGCTGATCAGATATTTGCATTAACGAGCAGGTGCACAGGTATACCTAATCAAGTGGCCACTGAGTGTATGGTTCACTCTAAATGTGTGTGTGTGTGTGTATCTTACCTATATGTTAATATGTCCTCACCTGTATGTGAGAATATATAAACATATGGTCGGTATAAGGAGTGCATGCGTGCGTGTACTCAAATAGTTGTGGTTGCAGGGGTCGAGTCACAACTCCTTGCCCCGCTTCTTCACTGGAGTGTCAGTGTATGCGATGGTGTGTGTGTGTATGCATGTGTGTGTGTGCGTATGTGTGTGTACTTATTTATACTCACATATTTGTGGTTGCAGAGGTTGAGTCATAGCTCCTGCCCCGCTTCTTCACTGTTAAAACTAGGTCGTCTCTCTCCCTGCTTCATGAGCTTTATCAAACCTCTTCTTAAAACTATGTATGGTTCCTTCCTCCACTACATCTCTTGCTAGACTATTCCACTTCATGGCAACTCTATGACTAAATAAATACTTCCTAACATCCCTTTGACTCATCTGAGTCTTCAACTTCCAATTGGGACCCCTTGGTGGTGAGGGTGATGGACTGGTGGTGAGGGTGATGGACTGGTGGTGAGAGTGATGGACTGGTGGTGAGAGTGATGGACTGGTGGTGAGAGTGATGGACTGGTGATGAGTCACGGACAGGTAGTGAGGGTGATGGAAGTTATTGATGTTCTTGAAAATCTTGATGTTCTTGAAAATCTTGATGTTCTTAAGGTCTTGAAGGTCTTGATGTTCTTGAAGGTCTTGATGTTCTTGAAGGTCTTGATGTTCTTGAAGGTCTTGATGTTCTTGAAGGAAGGTCTTGATGTTCTTGAAGGTCTTGATGTTCTTGAAGGAAGGTCTTGATGTTCTTGAAGGAAAGTCTTGATGTTCTTGAAGGTCTTGAAGGACTTGATATTCTTGAAGGTCTTGATGCTCTTGATGGAAGGTCTTGATGTTCTTGAAGGAAGGTCTTGATGTTCTTGAAGAAAGGTCTTGTTCTTGAAGGTCTTGTTCTTGAAAGTCTTGATGTTCTTGAAGCTCTTGAAGTCTTGAAAGGAAGATCATTAAGTTATGAATGCCTCACTCAGGTTCATGGCTTCAGGTGTCCATCCTTGTCCCCTCAGATATCCACCATTCACCACTTCCCCGAGGTAAGAAGTCCTACACTAGACAACAACAACGTTGATATGACGACAACACAACGACAACAACACAACTCAAGGACAGGATAACAATACAAGAACAACACAACACCAGAAGGAGCAGACAACAACACAACACGAGGACCAGACAACAACACAACACGAGGACCAGACAAAAACACAACACGAGGACCAGATAACAACACAACACAAGGACCAGACAACAACAGAAGGACAACACAACATGAGAAGTAAGAGACAACAACACAACAAGAACAGGTAGATATTACTGGGGAGGACACGCAGAAATCTGCGCCCAGTAATAACATCCTCCTGAACAGCCACGACCGTCGACTAAGAGAATATTTCGGATTTATATTTATATTTCATATTATATCCATTTTTATTACTAGTTCATTTGAATATTTACTACGTAAATGTTTTTATGAGCGTTTTTTTTTTTTGGTGTATAGATTAGTGTTCACGAGTAAACCTTCAAGTTTTATGCAAGGAATCTGTAATTAATTGTTATTAGTTATCTTTTCCTTGATATTTTTCTCTTATTTCTGTATGGTACGCGAAGGTTCACAAGTACGCACATACACAGAAATACATAGAAATGCATAGTTGAAACTCTGTGGCATCTTAAAAAAAATGGGGTGCCAGAGACCAGGACGGAAAACTAGGGGACTGGAGGATGAGTCTGCGAAGGAAGATTGGGCAGCAGAGCTCATGAAAAGTTAACATGAGTGGGAAGGAAGTTAGAGGAGCTTAGCAAGAAAATGGAGGAGAGGATAGCTGCAGAAAGCAGGAAATGGGAGAAGCAAGTCAGAACAGCAAAGGCTAAGATACAGAGATTAGAAGAGGAACTGAAAAATTTGAAACAGCCTAAAGAACTAAAAAGCAATGTGAACATGGTATCAGAAACTGCTACCTCAGTAACAAAGAAGAGGACTGTAGAGAACGGAGTGAAACTGTATGCAGAGGCCCTATCAGACCATCATGGAGCCCGAGAAAATGAGAGGATCACATCAGGAACAATCGAGGGGAGTGTAGAAAAAGGGAGAGCTAAGCTATACGTAGAAGCCCTAACAGACCATAGCAGTGCACAGGGAAAGTTAAGAAGGAAAAACGATAGGCTACTGGGCCAAGGGATAACAGACAGTGAGGAGATTGAAGAAAGAAAAGCTGCAATGGAGGCAACTAAATCGAATCAGGGGTTACATAGGGATAGGCAGTGGGAGAATGAAAGAGAGAGATCAGTCTTTGTTTATGGGCTCCAGGAAGCTGAAGGGGAAACTTACGAAGCAAGAGGACAAGGGAAGTAAAAGGCGATTAAAAGCATTAATGAAAGCAATAGGAGAAGATGACATGACCCAGCTGGCAAATTTTCTGAGAATAGGAAGGTTTGCAAGAGTAAGAATCCGGCCAGTCAAAATGATTTTCAAGGCAGAATTGGCTCGAAACAGGATCCTGCAGGAGAAAGCAAGACTAAGGGATATATCAGAGTACTGGAGGGTGTATCTCGACCGCGATAGAACACGAGAAGAAAAACAGAAACTGAAAGAGAGGGTACAGAGACAAAGGAGGAAAGAGAGCTGGACAGGAGACCCCAGACTCAGGAGGAAGCTCAAATACAATCACCTTCAGATGTCCCCCAACCTGGACAACCCCAATGCAACCAAACAATCTAACCCAAAACACACATGCCATACCCAATGCTCCCACCCACCTCATTACAAACTCCACCTTCACACCAACCACCCATAGTTCCTCATGAGGTCTCCCACTTTCCCAACCCCCAACGTACCCACCAGACTATGGTTTTAGAAAAGAAGTTGAAGGTTTGGTATACAAATGCAGATGGAATAACAAATAAATGTGAGGAGTGGCATGAAAGAATAAAGAAGACATCCCCAGACATAATAGCACTCACAGAAATGAAACTCACCAGGATGATAACAGATGCAATCTTTCCACCTGGATATCAAATCCTCAGGAAAGATAGAGGGAGCAGATGGGGAGGAGGAGTTGCACTGCTAATTAAGAACCGGTGGGGATTTGAGGAAGTGGAAGGAATGGATGGAATGGGCAAAAGGGACTACATAGTAGGAACAATCCAGTCTGAGGGCCATAAGGTGGTAATATTATGCTGTAATGTACAACCCGCCACAGAACTGCAGGATGCCAAGAGAAGAATACAACGAGAGCAACAGAGCAATGGTAGACACACTAGCCGAGGTGGCCAGAAGAGCTCACATTTGGAGAGCAAAGTTACTAGTTATGGGTGATTTCAATCACAAGGAGATTGACTGGGAACACCTGGAGCCCCACGGGGGTCCTGAATCATGGAGAGCCAAGATGATGGATGTGGTACTGGAAAACCTCATGCATCAACATGTTAGAGACACTACCAGAGAGAGAGGTGAGGATGATCCAGCAAGACTGGACCTAGTATTCACCTTGAGTAGTTCGGACATCGAGGATATCACGTATGAAAGGCCCCTTGGAGCTAGTGATCATTTCGTTCTGTGTTTTGACTATATAGTTGAGCAACAAGTGGAGAGGGGAGCAGGAATAGGAAGGGAGAAACAAAACTACAAAAGGGGGGACTACACAGGCATGAGGAACTTCCTGCAAGACGTTCAGTGGGAGAGAGAATTGGCAGGAAAACCAGTAAAAGAAATGATGGAATATGTGACAACCAAATGCAAAGAGGCAGAGGAGAGGTTTGTCCTGAAGGAAAACGGAAGTAATGGGAAGACCAGAACGAGTCCTTGGTTCACCCAAAGGTGTAGGGAGGCAAAAACTAAGTTTACTAGAGAATGGAAAAAGTACAGAAGACAAAGGACCCAGGAAAATAAAGAGATTAGCCGAAGAACAAGAAAAGAATATGCACAGGTAAGAGGGAGACTCAGCGACAATACAAAAATGACATAGCATCAAAAGTCAAGTCTTACCCGAAGCTGTTGTATAGCCACATCAGGAGGAAAACAAGAGTCAAGGACCAGGTAATCAGGCTGAGGAAGGAAGGTGGGGAGTTCACAAGAAACGACCAAGAGGTATGTAAGGAGCGCAACATGAGATTTAAAGAAGTATTTACAGAGGAGACAGGAAGGACTCCAGGAATTCAGAATAGGGAGGTATACATACAAGTGCTGGATGAAATGCACACAACCGAAGAGGAGATGAAGAAGCTGCTATGTGAACTCGATACCTCAAAAGCGGTGGGACCTGACAACATTTCTCCGTGGGTCCATAGAGAGGGAGCAGAGATGTTGAGTGTGCCACTAACAAAAATCTTCAACACATCCATTGAAACTGGGCAACTACCTGAGGTGTGCAAGATGGCAAATGTAGTCCCAATTTTTAAGAAAGGAGACAGACACGAGACATTAAACTATAGACCTGTGTCACTGACATGTATAGTATGCAAAGTCATGGAAAAGGTCATCAGAAGGAGAGTGGTGGAGCACCTAGAAAGACACAAGCTTATAAACGACAACCAGCACGGTTTCAGGGAAGGTAAATCCTGTGTCACAAGCCTACTGGAGTTTTATGACAAGGTAACAGAAGTAAGACACGAGAGAGAGGGGTGGATAGACTGCATTTTCTTGGACTGCAAGAAGGCGATCGACACAGTTCCACACAAGAGGTTAATGCAAAAGATAGAGGATGAGCCACACGTAACAGGAAAGGCACTGCAAGGGATCAGAGAATATCTGACAGGGAGGCAACAACGAGTCATGATACGTGACGGGATGTCAGAGTGAGCACCTGTGACGAGTGGGGTTCCACAAGGGTCAGTCCTAGGACCTGTACTGTTTTTGGTATATGTGAATGACATAACGGAAGGGATAGACTCAGAAGTGTCCCTGTTTGCAGATGATGTGAAGTTAATGAGAAGAATTAAATCAGTCGAGGATCAGGCAGGACTACAAAGAGACCTGGACAGGCTACAAGCCTGGTCCAGTAACTGGCTCCTTGAATTTAACCCCGCCAAATGTAAAGTCATGAATATCGGGGAAGGGCAAAGAAGACCGCAGACAGAGTATAGTCTAGGTGGCCAAAGACTGCAAACCTCACTCAAAGAAAAAGATCTTGGGGTGAGTATAATACCGAGCACATCTCCTGAGGCACACATCAACCAGATAACTGCTGCAGCATACGGGCGGCTGGCAAACCTAATAATAGCGTTCCAATACCTCACTAAGGAATCATTCAAGACTCTGTATACCATATACGTCAGGCCCATACTGGAGTATGCAGCACCAGTTTGGAACCCACACCTGGTCAAGCACGTCAAGAAATTAGAGAAAGTGCAAAGGTTTGCAACAAGACTAGTCCCAGAGCTAAGGGGATTGTCCTACGAAGAAAGGTTAAGGGAAATCGGCCTGACGACACTAGAGGACAGGAGGGTTAGGGGAGACATGATAACGACATATAAAATACTGCGAGGAATAGATAAGGTGGACAGAGACAAGATGTTCCAGAGAGGGGACACAGAAACAAGGGGTCACAATTGGAAGTTGAAGACTCCTATGAGTCAAAGGGATGTTAGGAAGTATTTCTTCAGTCATAGAGTTGTCAGGAAGTGGAATAGCTTAGAAAGCGACATAGTGGAGGCAGGAACCATACATAGTTTTAAGACTAGGTTTGATAAAGCTCATGGAGCAGGGAGAGAGAGGACCTAGTAGCAATCAGTGAAGAGGCGGGGCCAGGAGCTATGACTCGACCCCTGCAACCACAAATAGGTGAGTACACACACACACACACACACACAAACATACACACAGGAGAGATAAGGGGGACATGATAACGACATATAAGATACTGAGAAGAATTGACAAGGTGGACATAGACAGAATGTTCCAGAGATGGGACACAGCAACAAGGGGACACAGTTGGAAGTTGAAGACTCAGATGAATCACAGGGATGTTAGGAAGTATTTCTTCAGTCACAGAGTGGTCAGGAAGTGGAATAGTTTGGGAAGTGATATAGTGGAGGCAGGCTCCATACATAGCTTTAAGAAGAGGTATGATAAAGCTCATGGGTGAGTGACCCAGTAGCGGCCAGTGAAGAGGCGGGGCCAGGAGCTATGACTCGACCCCTGCAACCACAACTAGGTGAGTACACACAGTTCTGCATTTCCACATGAACACTCTAAACATACACCAATATACATACACATACACGACATATCAAACACATGCATACATTCATACAAAAACACATAATCATCATAACAGAACAGTGTAGTAATGTGTAGATTTTAGTGTATATTACAGTTGTTTACTTCACTGTGTTGTCCTTTGATGTACAGTGATATTTAGATCTTAGTGTATATTACACAACTGTAGTACACTGTGTTGTGATGGGTAGATGCTAGATGTCAGTGTACATCACATTAGTGTAGTACACTATGTTGTGATGGGTAGATGCTAGATATCAGTGTACATTACACTAGTATATTACACTGTGTTGTGATGGGTAGATGCTAGATATCAGTGTACATCACATTAGTGTAGTACACTATGTTGTGATGGGTAGATGCTAGATATCAGTGTACATTACACTAGTGTAGTACACTATGCTGTGATGGGTATATGCTAGATGTCAGTGTACATCACATTAGTGTAGTACACTATGTTGTGATGGGTAGATGCTAGATGTCAGTGTACATCACACTAGTGTAGTACTCCATTATGTGTTGTGATGTTGTGATTTATTATACATTCCATTATGGCTGGAGTGTGACGCTGTCTTGTGTTTACTATACTCTAAATGTTCATATTATAAGTTTATCTGATAATAATATCTTAGTGTATTGTGGTCTAACTGAGCATCGTGCACTACATAGTGGATTGTGGTCTAACTGACCATCGTGCACTGCATAGTGTATTGTGGTCTAACTGACCATCGTGCACTACATAGTGGATTGTGGTCTAACTGACCATCGTGCACTACATAGTGGATTGTGGTCTAACTGACCATCGTGCACTACATAGTGGATTGTGGTCTAACTGACCATCGTGCACTACATAGTGGATTGTGGTCTAACTGACCATCGTGCACTACATAATGCATTGTGGTCTAACTGACCATCGTGCACTGCATAGTGTATTGTGGTCTAACTGACCATCGTGCACTACATAGTGGATTGTGGTCTAACTGACCATCGTGCACTACATAGTGTATTGTGGTCTAACTGACCATCGTGCACTACATAGTGGATTGTGGTCTAACTGACCATTGTGCACTACATAGTGGATTGTGGTCTAACTGTCCATCGTGCACTACATAGTGGATTGTGGTCTAACTGATCATCGTGCACTTAATAGTGGATTGTGGTCTAACTGACCATCGTGCACTTAATAGTGGATTGTGGTCTAACTGACCATCGTGCACTACATAGTGGATTGTGGTCTAACTGACCATCGTGCACTACATACTGGACTGTGGTCTAACTGACCATCGTGCAGTAAATAGTGGACTGTGGTCTAACTGACCATCGTGCACTACATACTGGACTGTGGTCTAACTGACCATCGTGCACTACATACTGGACTGTGGTCTAATTGACCATCGTGCAGTACATAGTGGACTGTGGTCTAACTGACCATCGTGCAGTACATGGTGGACTGTGGTCTAACTGACCATCGTGCACTACATAATAATTAATTATAAACTTCCATTTATAAATGTCGCCATTTAAGTTTTTCAAGTGGCAAATCTTTATAAATAGTAGTATTGATTTTTTATTCAACTATCGAAAATTGTTCAGTCTTCAGTCTTTTGTCTATTTTCAAATAGAGTATTGAACAGTCTAACAAAGGTAATGAGTGTGAGTCCAATTAAAAGAGTGAAAATAATTAAAAAAAAAAATGTAACAACACACTGAAGATTTGTAGACAGCAACTGTCCTGGGAAGTACAATGTACTTGCATGCAAGCAGTCAACCAGGGTCCAGTTTACCCACTGCTGCACTCCGGTGTACTCACTGCCACAACAACGTTCCAGTGTACCCACTGTTACAACAAGAATCCAATGTACCCACTGCAGCAACCAGGGTCCAGAGTACCCACTGCTGCAATCAGAATCAAGTGTACTCATTGTTACAACGAGACTCCGGTGAACTCACTGCCACAAGGTTCCAGTGTACCCACTGTTACAACAAGAATCCAATGTACCCACTGCAGAAACCAGGCTCCAGTGTAGCTACTGCTACAATAAGAGTCCTTTAGGGCCTAATTGGAAGTGTAAACCCGTGAAATTGGAATCGGTGACAAATGTGAGTAAATGTGTAAACTTATAATTTTAAAAGGAGAAAGAGGTATATATTTTGTGTAGAGAAACCTTCAAGCAAAATAATTATGATGTCAAAATCTGACCAAGTTGTGTCATAGTCTGTTCCAGTGGTGTCACAGTTCAAGTGTTGTCAAATTCTGATCTAGTTATGAAACATTCTGTTTAAGTGTTGTCAGAGTTTCATCAGTTGGTGTCTCAGTCTGATCTAGTGTTGTCAGTGCATCAACACGTGATGTTATTTGGATGGACTACGAGTATATAAAGAGGGAAACAGCACATGACAAAAAGCGACAAATGTTTAATTCTGTGAATATTGCACATGAATCAACTCTTTAGACAGCACCATAAGTTTTTGCTGTTTTGTTTGAGGACACTGGGGCAAAAATAAAAACAAACAAATCTCATTCAACCCGCTATGTTGTAAATCAAACACACGTAGACAGGGCCAAGTCTTTATTAAAAATTGCATTTCGTTCAGTGAGACCTCCAGCGAATTGATAAACTTTTCACTGTGCGAAACGTAATTTTCTGCAAATTCTTGGCTCTGTGACAGTGTCTTTACAATGTGTGTGTGTGTGTTTGTGTTTACTTCTTGTCTTTCAAGCCACTATTACTTAAGTTTTGTACTCTTGACAGCCAAGAATCATAACAAATATTCTCTTGGGAAGCCAAAGACGTCGCAACTAATAACAATGAGAGCATAACCTTCTAGAGAATTTAAAGCAGAGGTAATAATGACATTTGGGCATGAATAAGACTCCCATATATCACACGATAAACTAAAACAATTTGGTATCCCAGAGGCAGCAAACTCAATATCACTCCTATAAACTAGGTCGTAAAGAATGCGAGAACTAGAAATAATGATATATAATACTTTTTTTTTTTTGCAAATACAGCAACAAGAGATGAATTTGCGAAGGAAAAATTCTGCTTAAGGGAATTCTTTACTTTTTCTTTAAGTTGCCAGGATTTATGGAAAACCTCAATGTGTGCGATATTTAGTGGGTTTAGCAAATGAAATGATTTCATGTTTTGCCAATTGTTAAAAAAAAGGTTTTAACGTTAATTAAGACCATGTTCAGTTAGATTAGGTTGTAACCCAACCTCATCCAAATCCAGCCAACCCAAGCCAACCTAACCACTCTAAAGAAAACACCTACCCTGTTTCATTTAGACCTATCTACTGTATCCAGACGTGGGCAAACTGCGGCTCCCGAAGCTACTAAAATTTTATATTACTAATCTATAGAAGTATAGTAGTACCAATATTAACCTATTTCATATATATATATATATATATATATATGAAATAGGTTAATATTGGTACATACTGTTGTAACAGTGGGTGCAATGGAACCTTGTTGTGGCAGTGAGATATATATATATATATATATATATATATATATATATATATATATATATATATATATATATATATATATATATATATATATATATATATATATATATACTCACTGCACAACAAGGTTCCAGTGTCCACTGTTACAACAAGAATCAATGTACCCACTTCAGAAACCATATATATATATATATATATATATATATATATATATATATATATATATATATATATAGTATATAATTTAACACGTCAGCCGTTTCCCACCAAGGCAGGGTGACCCAAAAGAAAGAAAATACTTTCATCTTTCAGCACTTTCACCATCACTCACACATAATCACTGTCTTTGCAGAGGCGCTCAGACAAAATAGCCTAGACGTCCCTCCAAACTGCCAATATCACAAACCCCTCCTTTAAAGTGCAGACATTGTACTTCCCATTTGAAAGACTCAGATCTGCCTAACCGGGTTTCCTGAATTCCTTCACAAAATATTACCCTGCTCACACTCCAACAGTTTATCATTTCCCAAAAACCATTCGTCTCCATTCACTCCTATCTAACACGCTCATGCATGCTTGCTGAAGTCCAAGCCCCTCGCCCACAAAACCTCCTTTACCCCCTCCTTCCAACATTTTCGAGGACGACCCCTACCCCACCTTCCTTCTCCTACAGATTAATACGCTCTCCAAATCACTCTACTTTGATCCATTCTCTCTAAATGACCAAACCATCTCAACAGCCCCTCTTCAGCCCTCTGACTAATAATTTTAGTAATTCCACACCTCCTAATTTCCACACTACGAAATCTCTTCATAATATTTACACCACACATTGCCCTTGACAGGACATCTCCACTGCTTCCAGCCGCCGCCTCGCTGCAGCATTTACAACTCAAGCTTCACGCCAATATAAGAGTGTTGGTACCATTATACTCTCGTACATTCCCTTCTTTGCCTCCATGGATAACGTTCTTTGTTTCCACAGATACCTCACTGCAACACTCACTTTTTTCTTCATCAGTTCTACGGTTAACCTCATCCTTCATAAACCCATCCACTGACAAGTCAACTCCCAAATATCTAAAAACATTTACTTCTTCCATACTCCAATATAATTTTTTCTTTATCTAAATCATTTGATACCCTCATCACCTTACTCTTAGCTATGTTCACACCCTCCCAAATTCGTCCTCTAACCTTTGCAACTTTTCTTTAGAATCCCCCAAAAGCACAGTATCATCAGCAAAAAGTAACTGTGTCAACTCCATTTTGTATTTGAAACCCCATAATTTAATCTCATCCCTCTCCCCAACACTCTAGCATTTACTTCTTTTATAACCCCATCTATAAATATATTAAACAATAATGGTGACATTACACATCCCTGTCTAAGACCTACTTTTACTGGGAAGTAATCTCCCTCTCTCCAACACACCTTAACTGAGCCTCACTATCCTCATAAAAACTCTTTACAACATTTAATAACTTTCTACCTATTCCATACATTTGCTACATCTGCTACATTGCTCTCGTATCCACTCTATCATATACCTTTTCTAAATCCATAAATGCAATGAAAACTCCCCTACCTTCATCTAAATACTTTTCATATATATGCTTCAATGTAAACACCTGATCTACACATCTCCTACCCATTCTAAAGCCTCCCTGCTCATCTGCAATCCTGCTCTCTGTCTTACCTCTTATTCTTTCAATAATAACCCTACCATACACTTTACCAGGTATACCCAGTAACCTTATTCCCCTATAATTTTTACAGTCTCTTTTGCCCCCCTTCCCTTTATATAAAGAAATTATTATACACACTCTCTGCCAATCCCTAGATACCTTCCCCTCTTTCATACATTTATTAAACAAAAATACCAACCACTCCAACACTATGTCTCCCCCTGCTTTTAACACTTCTGTCACGATCCAGCTGATTTACCTCCTTTCATTCTACATAATGTCCTCACACACCTCCCCCACACTCACATCATGGTTCTTCCTCACTCTTAAAAGATGTTATACCTCCTTGGACAATGCATGAAATTACTGCCTCCCTTTCTTCATCGACATTTAAAAGTTCCTCAAAATATTCTCGCTATCTACCCATTACCTTGAGCTCCCAATATACTAACTCCCCTACTCTGTTTTTAACTGATAAATCCATTCGTTCCCTAGGCTTTCCTAAATTGTTTATCTCCAACTTTTCTTATTCTCAGTAAAATTTATTGACAGTGCCTCTCCCACTCTATCATTTGCTCTCTCTCACCACTCTCTTCACCTTTCTTTTACTATCCATATACTCTCCCTTCTTATATCACTTCTCTTTGTAAAAACCTCTCATAAGCTAACTTTTTCTCTCTTTCATCGCTCCCTTTACCTCATTATTCCACAAATCACTCTTCTTTCCTCCTGCACCCACCTTCCTAGAGCCACAAACTTCTGCCCCACATTCTAATACTGCAATTTTTAAACTTCCCATCCCTCTTCAACCCCGCCCCCCATATTTGCACTAGCCCACCTTTCTGCCAATAGTTGTTTATATCCCCCTAACTTCCTCCTCCTTAGTTTATAAACTTTCACCTCTTACTGTTGCCATTTTCCATTTGTCCTATCTACCTCTTACTTTAACTGTAGTTACAAGTAGACAATAATCCGATATATCCGTTGCTCCTCTATAAACATGGACTTCCTGAAGCCTACCCATCAACCTTTTATCCACCAATACATAATCTAACAAACTACTTTCATTTCGTGCTATGTCATATCTTGTATACTTATCCTCTTTTTCATAACATATGTATTACTTATTACAAAACCTCTTTCTACACATAGTTCAATTAAAGTCTACCCATTTTCATTTACCCCTGGCACCTCAAATTTACCCACTATTCCCCCTACAACATTTTTACCCACTTTACCATTGAGATCCCCAACCACAAATACTATCTCACTTGGTTCAAAACTCCTCACGCACTCACTCAACATTTCCCAAAATCTTTCTCTCTCCTCTACACTTCTCTCTTCTCCAGGTGCATAAACACTTACTATAATCCACTTTTCACATCTAACCCTTATTTTGCTCCACATAATCCATGACTTCATATATTTATATTCCTTCTTTTCCTGCCATAACTTATCCTTCAACATTATTGCTACTCCTTCCTTAGCTCTGACCTAATCCCATTTATTTCTCCCCACTGAAACTCCCCTACCTCCTTCAGCGTTGTTTCGCTTAAAGCCAGGACATCCAGCTTTTTTTCATTCATAACATCCACAATCATCTCTTTCTTATCATTCGTACAACATCCACGCACATTCAAACATCCCACTTTGACAGTTTTCTTCTTTTTCTTTTTAGTAAGCTATACGGGAAAAGGGGTTACTAGTCCATTGCTCCCGGCAT
This sequence comes from Cherax destructor, assembly GCA_009830355.1. NCBI lineage: Eukaryota > Metazoa > Arthropoda > Malacostraca > Decapoda > Parastacidae > Cherax > Cherax destructor. The sequence goes on from WNWK01002532.1 coordinate 144,239, forward strand.
TTTATTAACTTTTACTTATTCCAATTCCCATGGTTATAAAAAGAAAAGTAATAAGAACAAGAATATTAAGATAAAATCAAAGAAAACTCAGATGAGTGTCTGTACTTAAACGTGTATACATAAACTAAGGAGTCAGTTGAGACAAAGATCTTTGTCCATGGAAGCAAAGAAGGAAATGTATGAGAATATAGCTATACCAATGCTTTTATATGGGTGCAAAGCATAGGTGGTGAATGTTGTAACAAGGAGAAGGCTGGAGAGCAATGTCTGAGGGCAACGTGTAGTGTGAATATAAAGCAGGGAATTCGTAGTTTGCAAATTAGGAGGAAGTGTGGGATTACCAAAAGTATTATCTAGAGGGCTGAGGAGGAGTTTATGAGGTAGTTCGGACATGTAGAGAGGTTGGAACATAATAGAATGACTTCGAGAGTGTATAAATATGGACCCCGGTGACCTGGTGGATAAAGCTCTCGCTTCACACATGGAGGGCCTGAGTTCGATTCCCGGCGGGGTTGAAACATTTCGACGCGTTTCCTTACACCTGTTGTCCTGTTCACCTAGCAGCAAATTGATACCTGGGTGTTAGTCGACTGGTGTAGGTCGCATCCTGGGGGACAAGATTGAGGACCCCAATGGAAATAAGACAGAGAGTCATCGATGACGCACTGACTTTCTTGGGTTATCCTGGGTGTCTAACCCTCCGGGGTTAAAAATACGAACGAAATATTATCTTAAATCTGTAGTGGAGGGAAGACGGTGTAGAGGTCAGCCTAAGAAAGGTTGGAGGGAGGGGGTAAAGGTTTTTGCGTGAGCGTGTTAGGAAAGAATGGAGATAAATGGTTTTTAGGACTTGACGTGCTGCTGGAGTGTGATCAGTGTAATATTTATGAAGGGATTCAGGGAAATTGGCAGGCTGGAGATGGGTAGTACAGTGCCTGCACTCAGAAGGAGGGATGTTAATGTTGCAGTTTTATAACTATAGTGTAAGCGCGCATCTCGCAAGACAGGGGTGGAGTGAATGTTGGTGAAAGCTGCTCTTTTCCTGGCCACCCTGCCTTGGAGGGAAACGGCCGATATATACATATATATATATATATATATATATATATATATATATATATATATATATATATATATATATATATATATATATATATATATATATTTTTATATATATATATATATATATATATATATATATATATATATATATATAGTTAATTAGAAAGAACTCATTTAAAATTAAGTCCTTTCTAAAATTTTATCTTATACGTTTAAAGATAGATTTTTTTCATTTTATGTTATTCTAGAAATTTTTAATTTTGTACCAAAAGAACCCTAGATAACTTACCTAATCTTATTATAATAAACACAATTTAATTTACCCTAATCCAACTAAATTTATTTTAGATAAGTTTACAATAATTTAATAATAAATAAACACAATGGAATACATATTTTTTTCGTTAGGTTCAGAAGGATTTTTGCCAAATTATTGCATACACAAATTTTCGCTTGCCTTATTCGGCACGAAGAGCGTTGTTATTTAAGCCAAAATCGCAAGTATTACCTATTCGGTACGACATACATATATACACGGGTAATTCATTCTCTTTATTTATTCATGTTTCCATTTATGCACCTCAATCATATCCCCCCTAATTCTACGCCTTTCTAGAGAGTGCAGATTCAGGGCCCTCAGTCTATCCTCATAGGGAAGATTTCTGATACATGGGATCAACTTTGTCATCCTCCTATGTACGTTTTCCAGAGCATTTATATCCATTCTGTAATACGGTGACCAGAACTGTGCAGCATAATCTAAATGAGGCCTAACCAAAGATATATAGAGTTGAAGAACAACCTGAGGACTCCTATTATTTATGCACCTTGATATGAAGCCAAGGATTCTCTTGGCATTATTGCGAACACTTATGCACTGTTGTCTTGGTTTTAGATTATTTAGTTTATACGTGGAAAGGTTATTTTCTTGTCCAATGTTTAGAACTTTGCATTTGTCCATATTAAACTGCATCTGCCACTTCTCCGACCACTGCATCAGTCTATTCAGATCTTCCTGGAGTGCTCTAATGTCCTCATTAGAATGAATTAGGGTACGTATTTTGGTGTCATCAGGAAACTTGCTTATATCGCTGTTTATTCCCTCATCAGTGTCGTTTATATAATTTGTGAACAACAAAGGGCCCATCACTGGCCCCTGTGGAACACCACTCGCTCGTGATGCACCCCCATTCTGATTTCTTCCCATCCTCTTATATATGCCTTTCAAGATGGCTACGAATTGCCTCGGCAATTATTGATTAATAAATTTTCCCACTATGGAGGTAAGGCTTATTGGTCTATAGTTTGAAGCTAAGGACCTGTCACCTACATTTGCCATTTTCCACTTGTCTGGCACCATGCCAGTTTGTAGTGATATGTCTGGGGATTTATTCTATTTGTCTGAAGACCATGTTACTAGTTACCCTAATCGTGCATAGTTTTTTATCGTTCTGTTCTACATAATTTATTATTTTTGGAATTTCGCTAGTATCTTCCTGAGTAAAAACTGAAAGAAAATAAAATTTAAAAAAATCACACATTTCCTTATCACTGTCAGTGATCTGACCCGAGTTACTTTTGAGTGGGCCAATCTTGTCCCTAATCTTACTTCTATATACCTGAAAGAATCCTTTGGGGTTAGTCGTCGAATCCCTTGCCACTTTAGCCTCACAATCTCTTTTAGCTTTTCTTATTCCCTTTTTTATTTCTCTCTTTAATAGAATATATTGATTTCTTAACTGTCCATCCCCTCTTTCAATACTCCTATATATGCCTTTCTTTTGACCAATGAGATGATTTAATCTATTTTTTATCCATTTTGGATCATTTTTTGGTTGAGGTTGATCTAATTTCCGTACTTGAAACATAAGTTGTCTGGGCAGCTAGAACTATGCTCTGAAAAACGTGATATTGGCAGCCAACACCACCTACCTGACCCATAGTCATGTCGTTCAAATTTAGCCCACCAAGGTAATTTCTCAGTCCCATGAAATCGGCCAAACGGAAGTCTGGGACAGAGTCTTGATTGTAGTTATTTGGGTAAAACTAAGAGATTTATGATTGCTTTCCCAAAGCTCATCATAAACCTCATGATTATTAATTAGTGATTCCTTGTTGGCAAGAACTCCCACCCCTGAGAGATGTACCCCATCCCTTGCATACCTTTCTCCTTTGCCATAAAATTTGTCCCAATGAATATGATTGCAAATTCCTTGCAGTACCTGTCTAGCCAGCAATTAATACCAATTGCCCTAGACATCCATTCATTGCCCACTCCCCTTCTAGGCAAGATGCTACATATGATTTGGACCCCTCCCTTAGACCTTATTACATCTATGGCTGACTTGTACTTATTCAGCAGCTCTTATTTCTTGCGCTTCCGATATCATTTCCACAAGCACTAAGACAGATGAGGGGCTTGTTCCCATTACCTGACATAATAGTATCCAATCTGTTGACTGTGTCATCAACACCAGCTCTTGGGGAGCACACTCTATGTCTAACGTTCCTTCCTCTCTTACAGAAAACACTGTACATATATATTACCTGTGAATCACCCACAACCAGAATGTCCTTACCTTGATTAGCAGGGGAGTTAGTGGTACCTATATCCTCGCTAACCACTGAAGTACACTCGTCCTGGAGAACAGAGAATCGATTTCCTACCTTCAGATCTTCTCTATTACTTCTTTATCTTGAGACTTCTACCATTAGTAGAGACCACAATCCACTTAAAGCGGTTGCCACTCTTCAACTCACTGTTGGTATCCTCCTCCACACCGACTCCACCCTCGTACACTCACTCCTAGATCCATCTAGGCGAATTTTTTCCCTCCTATTTTCCTCTTGGAGAAGTATAACCTCCTCCCTCAACACTTTAACTTCAGATTCCAAAACACTACAGCAAGCCATGGTGCTCTATAACGCTCCACACTAATCCCCCAGACAGCTATAACAGGACGACCTTTTTTGACTGAATATTGTAGCTTCTCTCTCTTTCTAACAGACTTGAAGAACACAAAAGATGCCTATTTTTTTTTTGTTAAATGTCAAACGATCAGATCTTGAGAACACTTGTGACTTGACACAATATCGTCCTTATCCTTATCCTTGTGTATGATCTTCAATGCATCCTTTCCTTATCTCTGGACCTGTCTTCTGAAATATTCCTCGTCTTTCCAGGTTTTTGATATTCTTGTTACTTGCTTCATCCTTCGGGCGAAGCTTCGGCGAGTAGGCCTACGGCAGTGCTCCTCTATTCTTACGTTATTTCGTTCTTTTGCAACCTTCTTGAGAGACGCGTATTAACTAATGGTTGAGTAACCAAGCTTCTCGATTTCCTGGAACTGTAATTTTTTTCAGGTAACTTATTACTGCCATTACCTTTTACCTCTCGACAGTTTTTCTGGTATTTTAGCACCTCGATCTGTCTTCTAATTTTAACATTTCCCCTATTTATCAACTTATCTTCTGGTTTTTTCCACACTTTCTCGCTTAGTTATTATTTGATAATGGTCCAGAACGTATCGACAAACTCATCTCATATTCACTATCCGAACTGTGGATCGTTTTTCAGTTCTTTCAACTACAATATTATCACATCTGTTCTGTATTTGTAACCCTTTTTACCTCTCCTCTCTGCCTTTCCTTCTCACATCTACCAGTTTACCGCCCCCTTCACCATCCCATCTTTACTTTCATTCCCTATAATTTGCCCTCTTCCATTTCATCCCCACATTATCCATCACATAATTCCAATACCAGTCCTCATCATTTCCTTATCTCCTTCTCCCGTCTCTCTCATCCATCCTCTCTCTCCACCTCACTTACCCACATTATTAGGCAATCGACTCCCATCCCTCTATCCTCCATCACCCCACCCCTTCCTCCATCACACCACCCCTTCCTAGATCACAACACTCCTTCCTCCATCATACCACCCCTTCTTCCATCAAACCACCAATTCCACCATCAAACCACCATTTCCTTCATCACACTACCCCTTCCTCCATCACACCACCTCTTTCTCCATCACCCCATTTCTTCCTCCAGCATACCTCCATTTCCTCCATCACACCACTCATTACTATTCCATCATCCCCACCCCAACCTTCTCGTTACCCCCCATCTTTCTCCTCCATCATTTCCACCATAACCTACCTCATCACCCCATCCTTTATCACCCTCACCCCACCATCTCTATTATCCCTACCTCAGCCTCCTCACTCATCCATACCCCACCTTCTCCATCAGCCCCCCACCCTGACCTCCCCAATCAACCCCCCTCCTGGTATCAGGTATTGAAAAGCTTCTCGTATGCTGTTGAAAGGTCGTGTCAGTCACGGGGTGTGAGTCAAGACGCTTGAATTTTCCTCAGGAGGAAGATGCATTGAGAGAGGCATCGACTGGCAGAGACGGCAGCGAAAAACACACGAACCAAAACGCATCTCCCGATTTAGAAACTTCAGCGGATGTCGAGGAGGAGGAGGAGGAGGAGGAGGAGGAGGAAGAAGAGGGAGGAGAAGAAGAAGAAGAACAAGACCAAGAACAAGGGAAGTAGTGACCCACTACTAGTGACCAGTTATAATTCATTGTTAAGTCCGATTGTTATCTAACATTTATGATTCATGGGGTAATTTTCAGCTGTAACCTCCATGACTACGGCGTCACTCACCACGGCAACGACCTCAGCTATATTCAAATAAGGACGACCTCAACCCCACTCACAATGACGACGACCTCATTACACTCTCCTTCAAGACGACGACCTCATCTACACTAACCATAACAAATACCTCACTCACACTGACCATGACTACGACCTCAGCCACACTCATCATGACTCATCATTACGACTTATGCACTCATCACGGGTCTTGATCAATCTTTGGAAAACAGACACAAGGAACACCTAATTTTCCAAGCTCTCTATTATTTGGGATGAAGTGTTTTTCAAAGTCCAGCAACAAATCTTTAATTTTCTCTTGTTCTCCGCCTATAAATTGGGTCTAACAGGAAGGCTAATCGTTCCTTTCCAGTGTTGTTTACCGAAGCTTCATCGTCGGGAGGGCAAACTAGCATTTCTTGTAAATGGTTTTGTATCGTAGCAATCCGTGCTTTTGGGTTACTTACTTTTCAGTCCTTCAGGTTGGTCTTCAGGTGAGGTTACTTCTGATCCTTTATCGGCTGGAAAATCTCGCAGTGAGAAACGTTCAGCAACAGAGGCTTCGAGGTTTTCGTCCGAGTGTGAAATATTTCCTTAAATGTAGATCCATTGCCAATGATCTAATATGTGAATCCTTCACATGTGATTTATGTGCAGTTACACTCACGGGTTTTTCTATTTACCTTGCGGAAGGTGCATTAACTAATGAGTTTTAATTATATTTTTCAAATAGTAGGTCGCTCAATTAAATACAGCGACTAAAGTCTCAAAATTTGTAATAGACTGTTGAACTTCATAGTTTCATTGCTAAAGTTTTCTTTACTAGTATATATTTTCCTTGTTTTAACTTTTCTATTTTGCTAACATTCTGCGGCTGATATACTTTGGTTCCCTTACGTATTATATCTCTGTTTGTCGATCAGACCCTGATCCACCACGAGGCCTGGTCTCAGACACTCAGAGAGTTCCGGGGGGGCGTTGACCCCCGAAACCCTCTCCAGGTATACTCCAGGTAACTCTTGCCAATAAATTGGCGCTCTTAACAGCACGTCTTTATCTCTGCATTTATAATGATTAGTGATTTCCATAAATTTTCAGGAAAACATATAACCTTAGTAATATAGACCCTCTAATATCTAGTTCATTAACATATGGTTACTGGAGTTTTGAATATTTTCTAATGTCTCCGGGTTTTTGCCTCAAATATCTAAAAAGAGCACCCGTGCCAGCCATAGAAGTTCAATTTTTACCATGTAGTTTTATGGCTATAATGGAACCTCTATGACGGACCGAAACTGGTCCGTTCCATATATTTCTTAATTTTCTTTACCCAGTTATAACCTAACAATCCAAAGCTTCATCTAAGTCAGATACATGAGCGTTGTAATCAGGTTTGAAGATGACCGGATGAGGCGTTAATAAATGATCACATTAACCCAATTTCTTAAAGAAATAATCGAATTAGTATACACCAGCGTTTTGCTTTTGAAGCTGATTAATAATTATTTGAAGAGGAATTCATCATTTAATGCACAATAATCGATTTATATAGCAAAGAGATAAATCAAAACCTTTCACAGCAGAGAACAAAACCAGTAAAGTTTTTCAAGCCATTAAAAAGATTTATTCTCCATCTATTGCTCGGGAAGGAACAACTTTCCACCAAAGTAAGGTGCAATGTACATATACAGTCTCTCCTCCTTTAGCGACGTACTCGTTTACCGACGCCTCGGACTTACGATGGGCTCTCTGACCAGTATTTGTACCTAAATAATAGTTTAATAACTATATTAGAAAATTGGTAAATTAGCATGTACTCACCCTAACTTTTAAAGTTATAATGATATCCATATGATGCAACGACCATTAAAAACGAAGGTGTTCGGTAGAGGCATATTCTAGTTGTATTATCTAGAAATACCACATTATCTTAAAAAAAATATATTGACAAATTGGTACAGACACTCTCCAATAACACCTTTCCACTTTTTATAAGTTAGATACTCTATTTTGGAAAGTTGGAAGCAGATCAAAAGAGATTTTCTCAATATACCGCACACAAACCAAAGTCTGGAGTGATAATCATAAAATTTATCATAAGGGGCTGCACTTGCTATTAATTTCAGGTATATTTCTTTATATAAAAGTATAGTACAACTGTATTCAAAATTAAAAATTTGTCAAATGAAAGGTTCTTAAGTTATAAACAAAAATATAGGAGTAATAATAATAATAATAATAATAATAATAATAATAATAATACTAATAATACTATGCGTGAGTATGTGTGAGTGTGTGTGTACTCACCTGGTTGTGGTTGCAGGGGTCGAGTCATAGCTCCTCTGTACTCACCTAATTGTACTCACCTAATTGTGGTTGCAGGGGTCGAGACTCAGCTCCTGGCCCCGCCTCTTCACTGACCGCTACTGGGTCCCTTCTCTCCCTGCTCCACGAGCGTTATCATACGTCGTCTTAAAGCTATGTATGGTTCCTGCCTCCACTACTTCACTTGCTAGACTATTCCAATTCCTGACTACTCTATGGCTGAAGAAATACTTCCTAACATCCCTTTGACTCATCTGAGTCTTCAACTTCCAATTGTGCCCCCTTGTGTGTGTGTGTGTGTGTGTGTGTGTGTGTGTGTGTGTGTGTGTGTGTGTTCATGTAATGTATTTAATAAACAGCTCTGTGTTGTCTGTAAAAATCAAAACTAACTGAGGCCTTGTATAAGGAGAAAGATGCCTATTTACATAAATAAAATGGCTTCAGTTGTCCTATATTTGTAAACAAGGAACGCCCAAGCACTGGCGGCCGCTGCATCCGCTTTCTCAGCTGGAAGATTCACAAATAGTGCCAAAGGAGTGCAATCATAAGCGACGTTCTTTATTTTCGCTCTTGATGTGGAGTTTGCTGAATATTTCCCTCATAAATATTCTGTCTGATGTAAGAACATAAGGGATTTCCTGTGTGAGGCGGAGGAGGGAGAAGGCTTCTTTCTCCTTCGCCCCTGGGTATCGCTCAGGAGAAAGCAGGAGTCTGTTCTGTCTCCGGGTCGTCGAGGACGATTCAAGACTGCTGCAATAACTCCGGGTCGACGAGGACGATGCAAGACTGTTGCAATAACTCCAGGTCAACGAGGACGATGCAAGATTGTTGCAATAACTCTAGATCGACGAGGATGATGCAAGACTGTTGCAATAACTCTAGATCGACGAGGATGATGCAAGACTGGTGCAATAACTCCAGGTCGTCGAGGACCATGCAAGACTGCTGCAATAACTCCAGGTCGTCGAGGACGATGCAAGATTGTTGCAATAACTCCAGGTCGTCGAGGACGATGCAAGACTGCTGCAATAACTCCAGGTCGTCGAAGACGATGCAAGACTGTTGCAATAACTCCAGGTCGTCGAAGCCGATGCAAGACTGTTGCAATAATTCCAGGTCGTCGAGGACGATGCAAGATTGTTGCAATAACTCCAGGTCGTCGAGGACGACGCAAGACTGCTGCAATAACTCCAGATCGTCGAGGACGATGCAAGACTGCTGCAATAACTCCAGGTCGTCGAGGACGATGCAAGACTGCTGCAATAACGCCATGTCGTCGAGGACGATGCAAAACTGCTGCAATAACTCCAGGTCGTCGAGGACGATGTAAGACTGCTGCAATAACTCCAGGTCGTCGAGGACGATGCAAGACTGCTGCAATAACTCCAGGTCGCCGAGGACGATGCAAGACTGCTGCAATAACTCCAGGTCGTCGAGAACGATGCAAGACTGCTGCAATAACTCCAGGTCGCCGAGGACGATGCAAGACTGCTGCAATAACTCCAGGTCGCCGAGGACGATGCAAGACTGTTGCAATAACTCCGGGTCAAGAAATACGTATGCATAAACACAGGGATATCTCTTTTATTTCCCTACTACTAGTTATCCTGCTGCAGCTGCTGCTGTTGCCTTTGCTGCTGTGATAAAGCTCGTAGCTACTTGAACTATTGTTGGTATTACTGTTCCCTGTTCATGGGAATTGCTGGTGGTGTTGCTGCAGTTACTGCTCTTCAGGTATCTGTATACTAGTGTCTCTATTACTAATGTTGTTAATGCTATGTTACTGAGGTTTCCTCCTAGTAATTCATTTACTATTGCTAGTGTGTTGAAGCATCACACCGTTCTAAGTAAATATACAAACTGCATGATATAGTATATGTACAAATTATGCATATTTTATACATTCTGATGTATTTCATAAGTATCTACATGTATTTTTCATAGGTAACATTATGTACAACTGATGCGAATAGACAACACGTACAGTAAGCAATTCTCATTAGAGATAATCTCTATAATTTTATACAGCTACCTGCATGAACAGCCGCTAGATAGAATAGAGGACAAATACAGTATAATGCGATCCTTTATTAACAATCTCTGGCTCACACAGTGGGTTTTTGAAGTCAAAAACAGATCTGTAGAGAGATGAGACTATTCATAGGGAGCGTAATGTGGTGAAGAGTGTATTGGAGTTTGACGAAGTTATTATGTTGGGTAGATTAAATTCAGATTAAACAAATGAACTGCAGAGAATAATCTGCTTAGCAAGGGCCAATAGGCCTGCTATAATGTCCCTTCATATTATAACCTGTTGCTATGTTGCGTAATGATCAAGAGACTAAACTATGATGTAGACTCTGTTCTGAAATTGTTGAATATGCTGATACGTGAGTACTCTAAGATTCTGCGTCTCTCAGTGTCTTCATACTTGGCAATGAGTCGTGCGTTCTTATAATTATGTTGTTGTTGTGGAGGTTCAGGTGGTAAACACAGGGAGTCGTCAAGTAGTTCATTTGGCTGGAGTTTTTGCGTTCAGAAAAGCCTCTGAAGGTCTCGTGATTGCCTAGCTGTATTTAGCTACATTAATTGCAAAAAATTGTTTATTCTCCTGTTGGTGATGTCCTTACCTTTGATCTCCTTGATTATAATGGTGTCAGTGGTGGTTACCTGGAAGTCAGTGTTGGAGAGACTGGTGGAGCCATCTTTGATAACGGAGTTGTCAGGAGGACAATGTATCATTTATCAGCAGTGGGTCGTGTAGGTTAGATGAATATGTTGTGTGCATGGCGTCATGCAATGTGTGATAAAATACCATGGATAGTGAAGTTGAGAACACCCTTGTTCGTGGAAAGAACATTATTTTCGCAGCCATGTGCTTTTCAAATATAGTTTTAATCTACTCCTAATAATTGCTTCAACACACCTCACCACAGTCTTTAACACCCCCCTCCCCCAGATGGTGGTGTCTCTGGCTTGGCTATCGATGACTAGGAGCTGCACAAATTGGAAATACATCCACCACGAATTGTATCAACCAAAAGCAAAAGGGTGCAAATTCTATGCTTGGGGCATCTGTAAGCATGGAATATCGGGGAAAACAAATGGGACATGCAACTTTGAGCATCCCAAAAAATGCCGAGATCTTCTATCTAAAGAAGCGTGTCGTTCTATCTCTTGCAAATTCTTCCACCCTGAGATGTGCCACTCTTCAGTCCTCAAAAAACTATGTTACAACACCAACTGTCGAGCATACCGTATCATCCTTTGCAGATGATTCTAGGATCTGCATGAGTGTCATCCACTGAGGACACGGCAAATCTCCAAGAAGATATAAGCCAAGTTTTCCAATGAGCAATGGAGAACAATATGATGTTCAATGAATACAAATTCCAATTACTCCGTTAAGGAAATCTGGAAGAAATAATAGCTAGAACTGAGTATATTACAAACTCTTCACACACATTAGAGCGGAAAAGTATTGTGAAGGACCTGGGAGTGGTAATGTCACCTTCAAGGATCACAACAATGCCACTATCACATCTGAGAGGAAAATGATAGGATGGATAATGAGAACATTCAGGACAAGCGATGCCAAGCCAATGATGATCCTTTTTAAATCACTTATTCTCTCTAGGCTGGAATACTGCTGTACATTAACATCTTCATTCAAGGCAGTTGAAATCGCAGATCCAGAGAATGCACAAAGAACCTTTACTGCACGTGTAAGTTCCATCAAACACCTTAACTACTGGGAACGCTTAGAAGCACTTGACTTATACTCGCTGGAGCGCAGGCGAGAGAGAGATGCACCATAATCTACACCTCGAAAATCCTGGAGGGACTGGTCCCTAATCTGCACACAGAAATCACTCCCTACGAAAGCAAAAGACTTGGCAGGCGATGCAACATCCCCCCAGTGAAAAGTAGGGGCGCCATTAGTACAATAAGAGAAAACACAATAAGTGTCCGGGGCCCAAGACTGTCCAACAGCCTCCCTCCAGCCATAAGGGGAATTACCAATAGACTCCTGGTTGTCTTCAAGAGGGAGCTAGACAGATACCTAAAGTCAGTGCTGGATCAGCCGGGCTGTGGTTCGTACGTTGTACTACGTGCGGCCAGCAATAACAGCCTAGTTGATCAGGCCCTGATCCACCGGCAGGTCTGGTCATGGACCGGGCAGCGGGGGCGTTGATCCCCAGAATACCCTTCAGGTAGACTCCAGGTAGACCTGGTAATAAAGATCCTGACCTGTCAATTGATGTTAGATTCTTGTATTGTTGATCCAACATGCCTTGAAAATTTGAAGGTGACAGGACGATCCTTCAAGTGATACAAGAGGCGCAGAGACAAAAAAATAGAAGAAGAAAAGAAACAATTCTGGCAACCATTTAAAGGTTGCCCTTCTAGAAAACCACAAGGTTTAATGCTCAACGGGATGTATAAACGGAAAAGAAACAGACATATATTTTTTCCACCTATTGCCAACAAGGGAATGTTCATAGTTTTCAATCTATGTATACTAAAAAAAAAAGATTTTGTAATGAAATGTGAAATATTATTTTCACATCAACGATACGATCATCAGCATAAGTAATATCATCAGCAATTGTGGAGTCATCCGCGAAAGTAGTCATTTGCAAAGGTACAATCATGATCAAAGGTACAGTCATGATCAAAGGTACAATCATGATCAAAAGTACAATCATGATCAAAGGTACAATCATGATAAAAGGTACAATCATGATCAAAGGTACAATCATGATCAAAGGTGCAATGATGATCAAAGGTACAATCATAATCAAAGGTACAATCATGATCAAAGGTACAATCATGATCAAAGGTACAATCATGATCAAAGGTACAGTCATGATCAAAGGTACAATCATGATCAAAGGTACAATCATGAACAAAGATACAGTCATGATCAAAGGTACAGTCATGATCAAAGGTACAGTCATCAGCAAAAGTATAGTAATCAGCAATCATACAGTCATTAGCAAAGCTTCAGTCATAAGTAGAAAGTAAAGCAGTTCCTCTGCTAGGAATGCATTATTGTTTACATGGGGACATGCTAGACTCTTATGGGTCCTTCACCATCACTCCGTCATCGTCATTACAGCTCAAATCCGCTTCCAAACTACAACATCCCTACCCGTCCTTCACAGCGCAAACACTCTATTACCCATCCGATATCCAATGTTTCTTTACCTAAATTCTTTGTTTGTCTCATCACCTTGCTGTTTCATAAGTTTATGGTTAATTTCCTTCTTGCACATGTTATTCCAAATTCGTAAACCAACCTTGGCAGCTTCTCTTCAGAATCATCGGCAAAAAGCAGCTGTGTCAAGTCTCAATTTGTTTTAGATTCTTTAACTTTTAATCCCACACCTATTTTCAACACCCTAGCATTCACTTCTTTTACAACCCCATCTGTGATATCCCACAATCTTGTCCAAGGCCTACTTTTAATGGAAAATAATCTCTCTTTCTAACTTACCGTAACCTGAGCCTCATTATCCTCCCTGAAATCTCTTAACTGCTTTCAGTAACCTACTATATATTCTATTCACTTGCATCATCTGTCGCGTTGCTCCAAATCTACCCTATCTTATGCTTTTTCAAAATCCATAAATGCAGCGAAAAGTTTCTTAAAAAGTATTGTTCACTTATATTCTCCAATGCAAATGCTTGATCTACGCATCTCCTACCCTTCGTAAAACCTCCTTGTTTATCTACGATCCTGTTCTCTGAATGTATCCTTAATTCTTTCAATAATAACTTTATCTAAGACTTTACCAGTTATACTCAACTGGCTTATTCCCTTTAATTCTTACGCTCTCTTTTATCACCATTTATTTTTTTTTTGCAAAGGAACTATGCACGCTCTCTGCCAATCCTTAGGTACCTTCCCCTCTTGTTTAAATATAATGAACAAATGCACCAACTTCTCAAAACTATATATATACCTACTTTGAGCATTTTTATATTGATCCCATCAGTCTCAGCTGCTTTACCCCTCCCCCCCCCTTTTTTATCTACTGACTCACGTATTTTCCCAACGCTCAGATCTTGGTCTTCCTCACTCCTAAAAGATGTTATACTTTCCTGCCCAATGCATGAAATCATTGTCTCCCTTTCTTCATAAACATTTAACAATCCCTTAAAATATTATCTCTATTTTCCCAATACTTACATCTTCCTCATGTCATAACTCTCCTCTTATGTTTTTACCTGTTAAATGCATTTGTTCCTTAGGCTTTCTCAACTTATTAATCTCACTCCGAATCTTTTTTTCTTATTCTTAGTAAAATATATTGGCTTAAATCTCACCCATTCTCTCATTTGCTCATCTTTTTTATTTACCACTTGGGTTGCTGATCATACTATTGTTGCTGTGGCTGTGGCTTATGTTGTTATGGATGTTATTGTTGTTAATATTGCTATTGCTGTTGTTGATGTTATCCTTGTTGTTAATGTTATTGTTGTTGTTGATAATACTGATGTTTTTGCTACCGCTACTGCACTTCTGCCATTTCTACTCTTTAGAAGATGTTTCTGTCGCTGTTACTACTGCTGCTGCTCTTACTTCTTGTTCTGGCGTTAGTGCTAATGCTGCTGCTAGCAACTGCTTCTGCTTGCAACTGCAGCTGCTGCTACTACTTACTGCGTTCTTGATACTGCAGTTAATGTTGGTGCTTCAGACTCTATGTCTGCTGCTGTCACTTCAGCTGCTGCTTAAATTGCGGGTGTTTCTGTTGTAGCTACTGCATCAGTGCTGCTCATTCTGGTGTTAATTATTATTGCTACTTCACTGTTGTTGCTGCTGCTGCTTCTGACACTGCTGTTGCTGCTGCTGCTTCTGACACTGCTGTTGCTGCTGCTGCTTCTGACACTGCTGTTGCTATTATTTCTGTTACGATTGCTGCATTTTACTACTGGTATAGGAGGAATAACTCTAACCTGTGACTCTTTTATCAGGGGAAAAACTGCTTACGTTGATTTCCCTGAGTACATCGCCAACTACTGCGCGGGGCTCGTCGTCATAAAGACGCTCGAGGCGTGATAGCACTAGCGGGAGACTGAAGGACGGCACCGACTGCCACGCACTGCTGTCGCCTTATGATGATTGCAAGGTTACTGTGTATACAAGGGAGGAACAACTAGTGTACACACTTCAACACGTACACCGGGATGAGTATGTTTTTGCTAAGGAGGGAGAGGAGGAAAGAACCGAAGAGATGGTCAAACTAGAAGAAATGTCACTCTTAAAAACAGTCATATCAAAATGAACCTCATCCTGCATTTGCTCAGAGCCTGAGAGTATGTATGTCTTATCCATGCACCTAAATCCTGCTGTCTTACAGGAGGATTGGTAATGGGACCCTTAACTAATGACGTCTGTGATGCACACCAGCATAATGCTAACATTCCTGAAGTATGTCAGTCTGTATGACATTAATTCACCGTTATTTGTTATTAAATAAATAATTAATACTGTAGTGCACTAAACAATGCATAATATACCATGGGATTTGCTCATGGTGGTGAGAGAGTTGCTGAGAGCAGAAGGTACATGGCTCGATTGAATTATGAGTCCCAGTAACAGTTGAAAAGAATTCATTATAAAAAAAAAAAAAAAATATTTTTATTTATGGCAAAGTAGTGCATAATTCTGGAAAAATTTTGCTGCCTTTAGATTTTTGATATGATGTTTTTAACTTGTTTTATCATTATTTTCTTATTCAATGCAATTACGCCATCATAACACTCGTACAGTTGTATTTTTTTTTTCTGAATATTATTATTTTTATGTGAATGGAAAAAAAAACAAGGCATCTCATCCCACTATGAGAGTGAGTGAGTGTGTAGGGAATGTCTGTAACCAGTTACTCATTGAATTATATAGGGTTAGTGCGCCTCTTTGTTTTGCTGCCAGTGTCATGGCTTATGTATTGTTTTCTGCTGGAATCTTTGGTCTGCTAGAGTATCCTGTCTGAAGCTTGTACTTGGCAGACTACATGTCAACATTGTTGCAGGTCCAATAATGTCGTATTGTGGCCATTAATTACATTTTGTAATGTTTTTCTCTGAACTAAGTTATTCTCCTATTATTACCTTCTTTCCGATTATTTATGCATATATTCTCATGAGTTTTACTCACATTATTGAGAAATCATGTTTTTTTTACAAAACTGCCATTTGGAATTCGCAATAGGCTTTATCGTTTACGTTTTTTTTATTTAAAAACAAAATTCCCTTCAAAAAAAATAAAAATTAAATATTTTTTTAATATACAATATAAAGACATGTGGTTCATTTCCCCATGGTAATTTTGTTCCATAATCTTCTTTTTTTCATATAAAGTCAATTATAACATTCTAAGTCTTAAAAATATTACGATAGACTAGAGTGTTGCCGTATCAAATAATCGGTATTTATTTTCTCTATTTTTAGGGAAGCTTCATGGACCTTCACTTTTGACCACTTTCTTAACTTACACAAAAAAAAAAAAAAAAAAAATTGGAGTATTTTTAAAATTTTCAAAAATATTTTGAAGTCAATTCCTTCATGAAGGTGTCGGAGTCAATGCTAAACTCAACTCTCATTCAACACTTAATATTTGATCAATGTACTTGTTGTTGTCTTGTAATTACACAAACTGTACCATGAGATACACATAAGTTGTTACTTTCATTAAAATCAGAAATAGCATAAGAGCTAAAGACGAGTTTCCGTCTGTGTTAGGCCTGGAGGCATAGTGAATGTCTGTGCTAGGCCTGGAGGCATAGTGAATGTCTGTGCTATGCCTGGAGGCATAGTGAATGTCTGTGTTAGGCCTGGAGGCATAGTGAATATCTGTGTTAGGCCTGGAGGCATAGTGAATGTCTGTGTTAGGCCTGAAGGCATAGTGAATATCTGTGTTAGGCCTGAAAGGCATAGTGAATGTCTGTGCTATGCCTGGAGGCATAGTGAATAACTGTGTTAGGCCTGGAGGCATAGTGAATATCTGTGTTAGGCCTGGAGGCATAGTGAATGTCTGTGCTAGGCCTGGAGGCATAGTGAATGTCTGTGCTAGGCCTGGAGGCATAGTGAATGTCTGTGTTAGGCCTGGAGGCATAGTGAATATCTGTGTTAGGCCTGGAGGCATAGTGAATGTCTGTGTTAGGCCTGAAGGCATAGTGAATATCTGTGTTAGGCCTGGAGGCATAGTGAATGTCTGTGCTAGGCCTGGAGGCATAGTGAATATCTGTGTTAGGCCTGGAGGCATAGTGAATATCTGTGTTAGGCCTGGGGGCATAGTGAATGTCTGTGCTAAGCCTGGAGGCATAGTGAACATCTGTGTTAGGCCTGGAGGCATAGTGAATGTCTGTACTAGGCCTGGAGGCATAGTGAATGTCTGTGTTAGGCCTGGAGGCATAGTGAATATCTGTGTTAGGCCTGGAGGCATAGTGAATATCTGTGTTAGGCCTGGAGGCATAGTGAATGTCTGTGTTAGGCCTGGAGGCATAGTGAATGTCTGTGTTAGGCCTGGAGGCATAGTGAATATCTGTGTTAGGCCTGGAGGCATAGTGAATGTATGTGCTAGGCCTGGAGGCATAGTGAATATCTGTGTTAGGCCTGGAGGCATAGTGAACATCTGTGTTAGGCCTGGAGGCATAGTGAATGTCTGTGCTAGGCCTGGAGACATAGTGAATGTCTGTGCTAGGCCTGGAGGCATAGTGAACATCTGTGTTAGGCCTGGAGGCATAGTGAATGTCTGTGCTAGGCCTGGAGGCATAGGGAATGTCTGTGTTAGGCCTGGAGGCATAGTGAATATCTGTGTTAGGCCTGGAGGCATAGTGAATATCTGTGTTAGGCCTGGAGGCATAGTGAATATCTGTGTTAGGCCTGGAGGCATAGTGAATGTCTGTGCTAGGCCTGGAGGCATAGTGAACATCTGTGTTAGGCCTGGAGGCATAGTGGATGTCTGTGTTAGGCCTGGAGGCATAGTGAATATCTGTGTTAGGCCTGGAGGCATAGTGAATGTCTGTGTTAGGCCTGGAGGCATAGTGAATATCTGTGTTAGGCCTGGAGGCATAGTGAATGTCTGTGTTAGGCCTGAAGGCATAGTGAATATCTGTGTTAGGCCTGGAGGCATAGTGAATGTCTGTGCTAGGCCTGGAGGCATAGTGAATATCTGTGTTAGGCCTGGAGGCATAGTGAATGTCTGTGCTAGGCCTGGAGGCATAGTGAATGTCTGTGCTAGGCCTGGAGGCATAGTGAATGTCTGTGTTAGGCCTGGAGGCATAGTGAATATCTGTGTTAGGCCTGGAGGCATAGTGAATGTCTGTGTTAGGCCTGGAGGCATAGTGAATATCTGTGTTAGGCCTGGAGGCATAGTGAATATCTGTGTTAGGCCTTGAGGCATAGTGAATGTCTGTGCTAGGCCTGGAGGCATAGTGAATGTCTGTGTAGGCCTGGAGGCATAGTGAATATCTGTGTTAGGCCTGGAGGCATAGTGAATGTCTGTGCTAGGCCTGGAGGCATAGTGAATGTCTGTGTTAGGCCTGGAGGCATAGTGAATATCTGTGTTAGGCCTGGAGGCATAGTGAACATCTGTGTTAGGCCTGGAGGCATAGTGAATGTCTGTTCTAGGCCTGGAGGCATAGTGAATGTCTGTGCTAGGCCTGGAGGCATAGTGAATATCTGTGTTAGGCCTGGAGGCATAGTGAATGTCTGTGCTAGGCCTGGAGGCATAGTGAATGTCTGTGTTAGGCCTGGAGGCATAGTGAAATCTGTGTTAGGCCTGGAGGCATAGTGAATATCTGTGTTAGGCCTGGAGGCATAGTGAATGTCTGTGCTAGGCCTGGAGGCATAGTGAATGTCTGTGCTAGGCCTGGAGGCATAGTGAACATCTGTGTTAGGCCTGGAGGCATAGTGGATGTCTGTGTTAGGCCTGGAGGCATAGTGAATATCTGTGTTAGGCCTGGAGGCATAGTGAATTCCTTATAGGTCGGAGTCAATGCTAAACTCAACTCTCATTCAACACTTATATTTGATCAATGTACTTGTTGCTGGCTGTAATTACACATAACTGTACCATGAGATACCATAAGTTGTTACTATAAAATCAGAAATTAGCATAAGAGCAAAGACGAGTTTGTCTGTGTTAGGCCTGGAGGCATAGTGAATGTCTGTGCTAGGCCTGGAGGCATAGTGAATGTCTGTGCTAGGCCTGGAGGCATAGTGAATGTCTGTGTTAGGCCTGGAGGCATAGTGAATATCTGTGTTAGGCCTGGAGGCATAGTGAATGTCTGTGTTAGGCCTGAAGGCATAGTGAATATCTGTGTTAGGCCTGGAGGCATAGTGAATGTCTGTGCTAGGCCTGGAGGCATAGTGAATATCTGTGTTAGGCCTGGAGGCATAGTGAATATCTGTGTTAGGCCTGGAGGCATAGTGAATGTCTGTGCTAGGCCTGGAGGCATAGTGAATGTCTGTGCTAGGCCTGGAGGCATAGTGAATGTCTGTGTTAGGCCTGGAGGCATAGTGAATATCTGTGTTAGGCCTGGAGGCATAGTGAATGTCTGTGTTAGGCCTGGAGGCATAGTGAATATCTGTGTTAGGCCTGGAGGCATAGTGAATGTCTGTGCTAGGCCTGGAGGCATAGTGAATATCTGTGTTAGGCCTGGAGGCATAGTGAATGTCTGTGCTAGGCCTGGAGGCATAGTGAATGTCTGTGTTAGGCCTGGAGGCTTAGTGAATGTCTCTGAAATAAATTTCTGCATTGTTGAAGTAAATGCAATAGTATAAACACTTGTATACTACAAACAATATTAAAGTGGATTATGGCATTTTAATAGAGCTACTGTATTTACATGGTTTTAGACATAAATAACCCGCACGTAGGAGAAAGACTTTATGACGACGTTTCGGTCCGACTTAGATTATTAACCAGTCACACTAACACACGAAGGTAAGGGAGCCTGTATATATGGTTCAAGCCGCACCGAAACGTCGTCATAAAATTTCTTTGTCCTATGTTCAGGTTATTTGTGTGTTGGTCCACTTAGGGTATTGTACCTCTGTATTCTACGCGGTTTTATTTTTATAATTTGAAAAGTCGTGGAGACAGTTGCATAATTCTGAGGTGACTTTCGAAATATCATGGTGGTGGACACTCGTCTGACCCGTCGTCAAAATAACCTGTGCTCAGTTTCGAATAGTATAGTAAAATAAAATCTATAAGTACTTAGTATATATGATATCACTTAGTTTAATTCATCACTGAATTATGGTTTTAGTTTTTTATTTATTGACAGTTATATTAAATTTTTATAGTTATTTCATTTATTAATTTACGACTGGTGCTTTTCTGTAGAACGAAAGCAAATGACGGATCGATCCTTTCTCTATAATCACTTTAAATACGTGAGGAAGAGTGAAATAGTAGTAGTATTAGTAGTATTAGTAGTGGTAGTAGCATTTTCAGTAGTGACTGATAGTAGCAGTAGTGGTATTGGTACTATGTTTTTGTGTTATAGGGATGAACTTATGTACTCCGACGAGGGAGCAGAGTGTCTGGACTCGGGTAGGTCTCCGGGTTAGTAGCAGTACTTAGTAGTAGTCTTAGTAGTAGTAATAGTAGTAGTAATAAAACTTGCAGCATTGCATCGAGGTCCAACATGGCTATTAAATAATTGTGGGGGCTGGGGAAAGTCGTAATCATCACTGATCTACCTGTTGAAACTATTAATGATAGAGTAAATGGGAAAATTTGTAAAGAGGGATGAAGCATCCAAGGTTGGCAGGTGTTTATTCCTCTGCTGATGCTTGAGATATGAGGCAACAAATCCCCTGAGTGCTTGAGGTGTGCAGTCTGACAGTGCCGTGAAGGCTAAACAGGTGTTTAGGCTGGTGATAGGGTATTCTCACCAAATTACAGTATTTCCACACTCCCTAAAATAAAACATATAACTGCCAGTCAGGAGTGTCAGTCAAAGTAATGTATTATAAATCTGGATAAAATTAAAAAAAAAAACAATTTATTAAAGAGAAAATGAGGAAATCTCCGATCATATCACAGTTAGAAATCGAGTTAACTGTTATGCTAACTGATGCAATCGTTTTCAAGGATTATTGCGAATGAAGAATTAGACACATGTGCAATATCTGGGAATCTTTATTGTAGACTTTTCGTCAACCAGTGGCTTTATCAATACAAATTCAATGGAAGACAGGTTTTGTCTCATCTAACAAGGCCTTCCGCTGGTTTACCGGTCCGCCCCTTTAAAAATTATGGTTATGGAAATACAATATGTAATATTCCTCAATGCAAGCGGTTACTGTGTGATGACAGTCAGTTATCAGGTCCAGACATTGTAAAAAAAAATCTTACTGCTGATAGTGATACAGTCATCAACATTCGGGTGTAAAAGTCAGTTGTGCAAAACCAACTTCTCGGTAATAAATCAAGTTATCAATATTGTTTGCCATAGGTAATAATGTCTTCGTTGATGGACGGCCGGGTGTAGGTTTTACCTGGAGTTTACCTGGAGAGG
This sequence comes from Cherax destructor, assembly GCA_009830355.1. Taxonomy (NCBI): domain Eukaryota; kingdom Metazoa; phylum Arthropoda; class Malacostraca; order Decapoda; family Parastacidae; genus Cherax; species Cherax destructor. The sequence goes on from WNWK01002532.1 coordinate 165,833, forward strand.
GTTTCGGGGGTCAACGCCCCCGCGGCAAGAAAACCCCTTTGCGTAGAGAAAAATAATATCAGACGGCGAATGTTAAGAAAATTAAAGAATTTTTAACTATAGCATTGTTTTGAGAGACACCTCTCTGTAGGGAGGTTTGTCCTTGTCCTCTAAAAGCTTACTGAATACTGAGTCATTGTTATGTTTGTTGACACCTTATTTATATCTTGTTTGTTTCTTCATCCACGAATTTCTGTCGATAAGAGTGTGACATAAAATCATTGACACCATCTCGTTTTTCTCACCGGATTATGTTTTGCCAATTTATTTTTGTCTTTGTTATAATATTTAGTGCTAGAATTTTTGAATGACAGGTCAGTTTCTTTTGTTTGGAAGCATTAAGTGGGTCATGGTCGATGCTGCTTACCACTTGGAAGCATTACGTGGGTTATGGTCGTTGCTGCTTACCACTTGGAAGCATTACCTGGGTTACTGTCGATGCTGCTTACCACTTGGAAGCATTACCTGGGTTACGGTCGTCGCTGCTTACCACTTGGAAGCATTACGGTGGGTTAGGGTCGATGCTGCTTACCACTTGGAAGCATTACCTGGGTTACGGTCGTTGCTGCTTACCACTTGAAAGCATTACCTGGGTTACGGTCGAATCCTTACATTTCTCCACGAAATAGACACTTTAATTGAAGTTTAAATATTACTTCAGAACGGCCAAATATTTAAAGTGGCGAATGTTCCTTCCTTGAGGTTTGTTTTTCTTCCTCGGTGTTGATTTACCATCAAGTGTTACAGACGAGCGTCTGTAACACTTGATGGTAATGTTTTCATTTTCATTCAAAAGATTTTGTTGTTTCTCATCAAAATTAAGTAAAAGGACACAAATGCAACTAATGAGACATTTTATTGTGGCAACGTTTCGCTCTCCACGAGCTTTTTCAAGCGAAACGTTGCCACAATAAAATGTCTCATTAGTTGCATTTGTGTCCTTTTACTTAACATATTATCGGTAATTCTACCCATATTGCAACAATAACAATGCTGACCCGAGGTGCTTCAAACGTGAATAAGTTTACAAATGAACTACTTGACCTGAAGAAGTAATATCAAGTAATCATTCTTAACTTAAAAGAAAAACTGACGCTGCTTTAAAACATAATAAAAATTAAACAACATTAACGTTTTCCTCTTCTTAATTTAAAAAAAAAAAAACTGTCCAAGTTTGAAGAATTTGATATCGTGTTTCTCAAGGTAATTAGCGAAATTACACTCATTACTATTTTGCATTCTCATAAATTGACTAAAACAAAAATAAAAACATATATATATATATATATATATATATATATATATATATATATATATATATATATATATATATATATATATATATATATATATATATATATATATATATATATATATATATATATATATATATATATATATATTTTTTTTTTTTTTTTTTTTTTTCAACAAGTCGGCCGTCTCCCACCGAGGCAGGGTGACCCAAAAGAAAGAAAATCCCCAAAAAGAAAAAACTTTCATCATCATTCAACACTTTCACCACACTCATACATAATCACTGTCTTTGCAGAGGAGCTCAGATACGACAGCTGAGAAAAGTCCCTCCCAGCTGTCACTATCTCAGACCCCTCCTTTAAAGTGCAGGCATTGTACTTCCCATTTACAGGACTCAAGTCCAACTAAATCAATTAACTGGTTTCCCTGAATCCCTTCACACAATGTTACCCTGCTCACACTCCAACAGATCGTCATGTCCCAAAAACATTCGTCTCCATTCACTCCTATCTAACACGCTCACACATGCTTGCTGGAAGTCCAAGCCCCTCGCCCACAAAACCTCCTTTACCCCTTCCCTCCAACCTTTTCTAGGACGACCCCTACCCGCCTTCCTTCCCTACAGATTTATACGCTCTCCAAGTCATTCTACTTTGATCCATTCTCTCTAAATGACCAAACCACCTCAACAACCCCTCTTCAGCCCTCTGACAAATACTTTTAGTAACTCCACACCTTCTCCTAATTTCCACATTCCGAATTTTCTGCATAATATTTACACCACACATTGCCCTTAGACAGGACATCTCCACTGCCTCCAGCCTCCTCCTCGCTGCAGCATTTGCAACCCATGCTTCACACCCATATAAGAGTGTTGGTACCACTATACTTTCGTACATTCCCTTCTTTGCCTCCATGGATAACGTTTTTTGTCTCCACAGATACCTCAATGCACCGCTCACCTTTTTTCCTTCATCAATTCTATGGTTAACTTCATCCTTCATAAACCCATCCGCTGACACATCAACTCCCAAATATCTGAAAACATTTACTTATATATATATATATATATATATATATATATATATATATATATATATATATATATATATATATATATATATATATATATATATATATATATATATGAGATACACTATGAAAAGAATTGCGCTTCGTGACTACTCATTATAACATTATCATAGTTCCTTGATAATGTGAGTAGTCACGAAAGCGCTTGGAATTCTTCTATTTTTTCATAGTGGTTGTCTTGATATTTTGATATCACCTGTTTACTGTGATATTTTTGCTATATATATATATATATATATATATATATATATATATATATATATATATATATATATATATATATATATATATATATATATATATATATATATATATATATACAGACAGACAGACCTAAAAATCAATTATATTAACTTTTAAAGGGGTGGACAGGTCAGATGAGCAAAAGCTCCAGCTGCGGGTCATCATACGAGTAAGACTGCGTCAGGAAACACTTGTCCTGTTTCCTGACAAACCTTACCTAACATAACGTACAGAGCTTCAGATACATGGTGATCACAGGTGATCAGTGTCAGCCTCAGTCAGCCACTAGCAAAATACACAAAAATACAATTCAAATACAACTGAAAATAATAATGTATCAAAAGTATATATTCAAGAAAATATAATTTTGCAAGACTGAGGAAAATTTAATTGTATAGGAAGCTGATGAAAGATGGAAGAAGAGGGAAATAAGAGGAAGAAAAAGGAAAGTAAAGAAGAAGAGGAGGAAAAGTAAGACGAGGAGGACGAGTAGGAAGAAAACTAAGAGGAGGAGAGTACGAGAAAGAAGAGAAAAAGGAGGAGGAGAAGGATAAAAAGAGAGAAAAGAGGAGGAAGTAAAGGAGAATGAGGTGGTGAAGGATAAGGTGATGGACGAGAAGAAGAAATGGATAAAAAGAAGAGGGGGAGGAGGAGGTCGAGAAAAAAAGAAAAAAAGATGGGAGATGAAAAATTAAAAAGAGCAGAGGATGATAATGAGGAGAATGAGGAAGTGAAGAAGATGAGGAAGAATAAGGTGAAGGAGGAGAAGAAAGAGGAGGAAGAAGGGGTGAAGGAGGAGGAAGAAGATAATAAAGATGAAGAAGGGGTGAAGGACTAAAAAGAAGAGAATAAAGAGGAAGAATGAAGATGGAGAAGTAGGTGGACGAGACTAGGGACTAGAAGAGGAGGAAGAGGAGAAGCCGGAGGAGGAGATGGAGGGAAAGAACAGGGAGGAGGACGGTAAGTGAAAGAGTGGAGTAGAAGAAGGAGTAAGATTAAGTGGAGGAGAAATAATTGCAGGAAGAGGAAGAGGGCGAGGAAGGAAGGGAAAGAGAAAAGAGTATAAGAGAGAGTATGAAGTGGAGAAGGAAGAAGAGGAAGAGGAAAGGAGGAAAATGAGAAGGAGGAACACGAAGAGGAGTGGAGTAGGAGGAGGAGTTGCAGGAGTAGGAGAAAAAAGAGGAGTGAGAAGTGGAGACAACGGAAGATGAGGGGAGAATGAGGTGTAGGAGGAGGAGGAATAAAACATGGAAGAGGAGGACAAGGAATAAGAGGAAGAGATATAAGAGGAAGACGAATAGGAGGAGTGAAGGAGAAAGAGATCGATGAATAAGAATAAGAGAAGAGGAAGAAAAGAGGAGAAGGAAGAGGAAGAAGAAAAGGAGAAATAAGAAGTGGTCGAGGAAGACGAGGAGAAGAATGAGGAAGAGGAGAAGAAAGAAAAGGTGGAGGAAAAGTAGGATGTAGAGAAAGGGAAGAGAAGGATGAAGAGGATGGATGAAGTGGAGGAGGAAGACAAGGATTGCGAAGAGGAGGAAGAGAATGATAAGAAGGTGAATGTGGAGGAGAAGAAGGAGGAGACGAAGAAGAAAAAGACCTACTACTACAACAACAACAGCAACAACAACAATAACATCAACAACAGCAATAATAACAACAGTAACAACAACAACAACAGCAACATCAACAACAAGAGCAACAACAACAAAGAGGAAGAGGAAGAGGACGAGGTGAAGAAGAACAATAAATGACGATAACGAAGACGAAAGCATAAATGTAAGAGAAGGATATAATATTCAGTGTATTAAGAGGAAGAAACGATGGAGGAGAAGCAGGACAAGTCATGGTGAACAAATATTAAGATACGAGTTGAGAGGGGACGAGGTATCACCTGGGGATGGCGCTCCCTACTTCCGCGCTCCCTACTTCCGCCCTCCCTACTCCCCTCCGCTCCCTTTTCTTCCTTCACCCACTAACCAACCCCCTGCGTGAGGTACTGGGGTGATCAGGTCCAGTATTTATGGGTTAGACGTGTTCCTGCAACAAGTGGACAGATTTATGGCTACACTTGAGAGCCAACACGGTGTTGGTGACCCTCCTTGTGGGGTACTCTAGGCCAGCCTGCCTCCACTGATAGCAACCTCACACACACACACACACACACACACACACACACACACACCACAACACACCTCCTATCAAAGATCTTCCGTGATTTGTTCACAATGGTCACAGTTTGTCAAATTTCTCCTTCCTGGAGCGAAGTATGTCAGCAACGTTTAAGAGAAGAGTATATAAAATGAAAAAATAAGTGATAATATGAACAAAGTCATATAAAACAATATAATAGTATTAATAGGTAGGGGGGAGTGTGCTGGGGTTCATCCCGCTCTGTAGGGTTACTCGGGAGTGGTGTAGTTTGCCGTGGAATCTCAATCATCTGGAGGAGCCCTGCTCCCTTCGAGGATTTCCAGGAGGTGGGGTGGGGTGTCCTGCAGGTAACGGGTGTATCTCCAGAGGCTGCCTGTTGGTTCTGGGAGGTGGCAGCCGAAGGAGGTATGCTTTGTGGCGGGTATCCGACTGCCCTCTTTTATCTGCCGAGGTGGCTCGGTAGATGTGAGTTGTTATCCCGGAACTCTGGTTTAACGGCGTGAAGAGTAGGGTATGGCACGAGTTCCATGCTGCATCTGCACTGCTGGCGGTCTCGAGGTCCTCTTGTATAAGAGGGGGAACTAACGGCCCTTTCATGCCTTCTAGTAACTGTCCCTCTTGTTTTTTTCTATCATTCTTTCTTGTTTTTTTTTATTTAAAATAATAAGAAAGAAGTACCACCATCATGGAGTCTTCGTTCCATGATGACCCTCTTCCTCCTCCCAGGATCCTTTTTGGATCATTCTCCAGACTTTTCCCATACCCCTGTACCTCCTGCTGTTGAGACTGTCACCTGCTCCAGGTGTCAAGGCTCCACCCGTTTCATCTAGTGCCTCTTGCACGCTTTTAACTATGCGTCCAGCTGCCCCAAATACAGTGCGGCAGTTTTCGGATTGCCCACCTGCCTTAGGCTTGGGCGCCAGCAGACCTACACCTAAACATTCCAGACCATTTGCTGACGACGGTTCTTTGATTTCTGCTCATTCCACCCAGAAACGACCTACACGACACTCAATTCCTTTACGCACCATGTTTACAAGTACACAGTGGACCAAATTCTTTTCCCAGCATCCGACATCTCCATCTGATTACCTTTCAGATCACAGTATTGGTAAAGCTCTTTTACGACACGTTGGCCAAAATATATCCTTTCATGCTCTTCGGAGCAGTGCGTCCATCTTTACAGTTCAGAATGCAGATCAAGCTCATGATCTTTCCCACCTTACTTCCACTGATAACGTTCCACAGTTCACAAGCATGCTAATTTTAATTCTTGCAGTGGTACGGTGGTCTTACAGTGTGATTTTCTGTCTTGTATTGACGATATTATAAAGCATATGTCCTGCCCCTCGCAGGCAGATGCACTTTCCCAGTAACATCGCCCGCTTGACATTTGACTGCCTCCGGTCCTCCCTTTATATCGTGGGACATCACCTAAAGGTCTGTAAAGTGGTCCCTACATCCCAACAGTGTCGAAATTGTTGGTGCTTGGCGCTTCGGACATCCTGCTAAATACTGCAGGTCTGCAGCAGAGTGCCCGGTCTGCGGTGCCGCGGATCATGCCAATACATCTTTCAGTCTTTCCCCCACTTGTCTTAATTGCAATGAAACTCATCCTTCTTTTTCCAGAGCCGATGTCAGGTCTATCTCAATGAACGTGAAATCTGTAGTCTTAAGGAGAGCGAAGGCCTTAATTATGCTATGGCTGTCTCGGTTCTGCCTTCAGGAGAATCTTCCTCGTGTTCCCCCGCCTACCAGCTCCTCTGTTGCCATGTCTTCCAGGGTCACCCCCGTCTCTAATTCTTTTGCCGTTTAACCTTCTGAAATTCCGCCTCCTTACCTCTTCCTGCTTCTACTTTTTCTTCAACTCGCCTCGCATGCCAGCATCTTCTTCGCGACTATCACCTGCGAAACTGAACCTGTCTCCTAAGCCCAAGTCTCTTCACATTCCTCCGGTGCTTACAATTCCCCAACAGTTCTCCTTTTCGGCCTCGATGCCTAATTTTCACTCCTTTTCTAACTCTCACACGAAGGTGGAGGTTCACCTCCGCCGTCGTGTGGTCCCCTCTTCTCCTGTTCCCCCCAGAATTCTTCCCCAGTTACCTTCCAGCCTCCTTCCTCTCCTGTTTCACTGCAGGACTCGTCTGTCCCTCCTGGCACATCTCTCCAGGTTCATGCTCCCCTCCCCTCTCAGACCTCTTTGGTTCCTTACAAAGTCTCCCCGATCTCTACTTGCTTTACCTCACCTGTCTCTGAAGTCATGGTATCAGCATTTTCCTTGTCCTCTGAAACACTTGATGTTATCTCCAACTATATTGCAGAGACGAAACCCTCGATGGACACCAGTGTGTCAGCTTATGCCCCTTCTTATTTTTCACAAACCTCACAGCAATCTTTTCCTTCACTGCATTCCGATTCCTCCTTGCGTACACACTTTCTGTTGCCACCGCACATTGACTTCACTGACCCTACTAGCCCGTAGATTTGATCGCTTCTCATTTTTAGCATATCTATCTTTGTGAATAATGACTTATTTACAATGGAATATTCGTGGCCTGAGGGTTAATCGGGGAGAGCTCCAGGTGTTGCTCTCCCGGTTTTCACCAGTATGTGTCAGGTTGCAAGAGCCTAAAGTTCATTCAGCCATTATTCGTACCGTTTCGGGTTATGTCCTGTTGCATTCTTCTGATCCCTTTCCTGGTGAAACTTTTAATGAGAGTGCACTTCTTGTGCGCGTTGGTATACCGTTTCAACAGGTCTTTGTTCGCTCTCTGGTGCATTAAACTGTAGCCTGTATTTATTTGCACAGGTGGTATACAGTTTGCTCTCTATATCTCTCCCCTTTGCGTGCATTCTGTATCTCGGATATTGCGTTCTTGATCTCTACCGCCGCCCATCTTGTTAGGTGATTTTTAACGCTAATCATCTTTTGGGAGGGTACCACTGTGACTCTCGTGGTGATCAGTTGGAGACTCTTCTCAATTTTCATCCTCTTCATGTTTTAAATACGGTTGCTCCCACCTATTTTGACTCTCGCACTCAGTCTCTCTCTTGCATCTGTTTCTATCTGTTCGTCGTCAATTGCCCTTGATTACACTTGGTCTGTTCTCCAGGATTTGCACAACGGTGTTCACTTTCCTTTTATTCTTACTTCTACGATGCATTCCCGACCACCTCGTAGCCCCCGTTGACAATTTGGACGAGCGAAATGGGACTTATACTCTCATATTACTGCTTTTTTGTGGGGACCCTTCTTTGGCCTCTATTGATGAGCTGGTACACCAGTTTTCGACCTTAGTTTTAACTGGAGCGTCGAGTTCTATTCCTCAAACGTCAGGTAGGCATTCTCAGACATGCGTCTTGGTGGTCTCTTGCGTGTGACCATGCAGGTTGTTTGAAACGTGCTGCATGGGGCCGTTATCGATATAATCGGACCACAGATCGTCTTTTCGATTTTAAACGAGCAAAGGCAATCGCTCGTCAAGTCATACGCAACGCTAAACGCGCTTGCTAGCTAGACTACGTTTCTACTGTTACCTCGACCTCCTCTATGTGTGCAGTTTGGAAGAAGGTACGGAAGTTGTGTGGCAAGTACGTTCCAGACCCAGCACCCGTTTTGCGGGTTGCTCTTGAAGTTGTCATGGAAATCGGAAAGTATCTTGTCCGTCTGCCAGGGAGCACAGCCTCTGAACTTATGTTTATGTTGCCCAATTTTTCCAAGATGCTGGACCACCCTGTCCTAAACCATTTATTTAGGTTGAATTCGGGGTTTTATAATTTCTTAATGATATTTGGTATACATGGAAAAATATATTCTTTTTCACAAGTACTACTCGATATACCTTGTGAAATTATTCTAATAGTACTCAGTATATCTGAAAAATGCGAGCTGTTTTAGTTGCACCGGATATTTCTTGATGATTCATATATATTATTTTACTAGTACTGGATATTCATTGATGACGTATACTCTTTTATTATTGACGTATACTCTTTTATTATACTGAGTATACGTGAAATATGAATATTCTTACTAGCATTGGGTATATCTGACTGATGCACATTTATTACCGGCACTGTTTATACCTTGAAAATTTATATTAGTATTTTATATACTAGGAAGAAGTATATATTTTATTTGTTCTGAGTATATTTGGAGAATGTGTATTACTTACTAATACTGGATATATCTGAGATGTATTGCTGGATATATCAGAAATATGCATACTATTTATGTGTACTGGATATACCTGAAAGATGTATACTTAATAGCGTAAGGCTCTGAAATATGTATACAGTGGAACCTCGGTGTTCGAACGTACTGGACCTCAAACAAACCAGAGCCCGAACAATTTTGTTCAGAATAAAACTGACCCAGTCTTTGAACCTCTTTTCTGGAGTCCGAACACGCTGACTAGTTTAAAATTCAGTTGTAAAAAAAAATAAAGGAAAGCCCTGTTTCAAAAGTGCTTTGAAGTGACCTCTGACACTGACCTAACTCTTAGTGACTTTTGGAAGAGTCAGTTTAACATCCTCCAGTGTGTGAGGCTGATAATTAAACTTGGGAAATACTGTTTCGGACATCGAACTTATTGCAGTTCGAACAATTAAGCTCAAACACCGAGGCTCCATTGTACTTCTTATTAACACTGTAAGGCTCTGAAAGATGTATACTTTCCCGTAACAGTGTCTGTACCAGTAAGATGTGTGCTTCTTACTAGCACTGCTTATACGTGTAAGATATATGCCTCTTCAAGCATCTAGTATATCTTATACACTTCTAATTTAAATTCTGGGTATACCTGGAAAATTATATGAGTATACTTCTCACTTGCGTTGGAAATACTTAAGATCAGCGATTTTCTGTGTTATGAAGTATAACTAAAAAAACATACTTAATGTATTGGGAAAAAAATCCCTCAAACCTATTTATTACATTAGCTTTGGGAGTTGGAATAAATAAAAGACCAACATTTCTAAAAGAAAAAAAAAACCCGTTTTGACGAAATGAAAAATATTATACTTGTCTCTGCCGGGTGTTTCTTCTGGTGTAATCCGATTTATATATTTTCTCCTGAGTTTCTTTTTATCTTAAGCCGATTACGGGAATCCATATATACAGAGGTGTTAGCCAACAGCAGATGTGATGGTGGTAGTGGTGGCAGGGTTCTGGTGGTGGTTGTGGTGTTGGCGGTGTTATTAGTAGCTGTGGTGGTAGTGGTGATGGTGAAAGTGGTTGTGGAGGTGATGATGCTAGTGTTGGTTATGGTGGCGGTGACCGTGGTGGTTGGCTCTAGTCATAGTTGTGGAGGTGATGACAGTAGTGTTGATAGCTGACATAGAAGTTACAATCCCTCAGTGACAGCAACAATTAGATTGATATAGGGAGACTTCCCAGCAAAAACAAATTATCTACACACACAGTATTTAAACAAGAATCTAAAAGATTGAACTTTAGCTTAAGATTCCTCACAGACAAAAATATAATCAACGACCAACTAAACTTAATAACTTAGAAATACCGTTTAGTAACGACGATTTAAAAATAAATTGTGTGGCGTCGTCATCGCAGCACTGTAAGAACCTATGACTCCTGCACTACACAGACGGTACACAGCTGACCTTCAAGGGCTGACACACGACAACAACATAAAGTGTTTTAAACAAGAACAAATAGAACACTCAGTCTAGAATAAATGATAAAGAAGTATGCTTTATTATTATTTTTTTATTAACACATCGGCCGTTTCCCACTCCATCACTGTCTTGCCAAAGCCATGTTTACACTACAGTTATAAAACTGCAACATTTAACACCCTCCTTCAGAGTGCAGACACTGTACTTCCCATCTCCAGGACTCAAGTCCGGCCTGCCGGTTTCCCTGAATCCCTTCATAAATGTTACTTTGCTCACACTCCAACAGCACGTCAAGTATTAAAAACCATTTTTCTCCATTCACTTCTATCAAATACGCTCACGCATGCTTGCTGGAAGTCCAAGCCCCTTGCACACAAAACCTCCTTTACCCCCTCCCTCCAACCTTTCCTAGGCCGACCCCTACCCCGCCTTCCCTCCACTACAGATTTATACACTTTCGAAGTCATTCTACTTTGTTCCAACCTCTCTACATGTCTAAACCACCTCAACAACCCCTCCTCAGCCCTCTGGATAATAGTCTTGGTAATCCCGCACCTCCTCCTAATTTCCACACTACGAATTCGCTGCATTATATTCACACCACACATTGATCTCAGACATGACATCTCCATTGCCTCCAGCCTTCTCCTCGTTGCAACATTCACGACCCATGCTTCACACCCATATAAGAGCATTGGTATAACTATACTCTCATACATTTCCTCTTTGCTTCCACGGACAAAGTTCTTTGTCTCCACAGACTCCTAAGTGCACCACTTTTACCCTCATCAGTTCTGTGATTCACCTCATCCTTCATAGACCCATCTGCTGACACGTCCACTCCTAAATATCTGAATACATTCACCTCCTCCATACTCTCTCTCTCCAACTTGATAACCAATCTTTCATCACCTAATCTTTTTGTTATCCTCATCACCTTACTCTTTCCTATATTCACTTTCAATTTCCTTATTTTACATACCCTACCAAACTCATCCACCAACATCCGCAACTTCTCTTCAGAATCTCCCAAAAGCACAGTGTGATCAGCAAAAAGCAGCTGTGACAACTCCCACTTTGTGTTAGATTCTTTAACTTTTAACCCCACACCTCTTGCCAACACCCGCGCATTCACTTCTCTTACAACCCCATCTATAAATATGTTGAACAGCCATGGTGACATCACACATCCTTGTCTAAGGCCTACTTTTACTGGGAAATAATATCCCTCTCTCCTACACACTCTAACCTGAGCCTCACTATCCTCGTATAAACTCTTCACTGCTTTCAGTAACCTACCTCCTATTCCATACACCTACAACATCTGCCACATTTCCTCCCTATCCACCCTGTCATACGCCTTTTTCAAATCCATAAATGCCACAAAACCCTCTTTACCCTTATCTAAATACTGTTCAGCTATATGTGTCACTGTAAACACTTGGTCTACACACCCCCTACCTTTCCTAAAACCTTGTTCATCTGCTATCCTATTCTCTGTCTTGCTCTTAATTCGTTCAATAATAACTCTACCATACACTTTACCAGGTATACTCAGCAGACTTATTCCCCTATAATTTTTGCACTCTCTTTTGTCCACTTTGCCTTTATACAAAGGAACTATGCATGCTCTCTGCCAATCCCTAGGTACCTTACCCTCTTCCATACATTTATTAAATAATAGCACCAACCACTCCAAAACTATATTTCCACCTGCTTTTAACATTTCTATCTTTATTCCATCAATTCCAGCTGCCTTACCCCCTTTCATTTTACCCACTGCCCCAATAACTTCCCCCACACTCACAACTGGCTCTTTCTCACTCCTACAAGATGTTATTCATCCTTGCCCTATATTTGAACTCACAGCTTCAATATCTTCATCAACATATAACAATTCCTCAAAATATTCCCTCCATCTTCACGATACCTCTAACTCTCCATTAAATAACTATCCTCTCCTATTTTTAACTGTCAAATCCATTCGTTCCCTAGGCTTCCTCCAAAACTTTTTCTTATTTTCAACATTTGCTCTCTTTTTACAATGCTTCACCACTTTCTTAACCTCTCTTTTTCTCTCCATATACTCTTCCCTTCTTGCATCACTTCAACTTTGTAAAAACCTCTCATATGCTACCTTTTTCTCCCGTACTACTCTCATTACATCATCATTCCACCAATCACTCTTCTTCCCTCCCGCACCCACTTTCCTATAACCACAAACTTCTGCTGAACACTCTTAACACTACATTCTTAAACCTACCCCATATATCTTCAACCCCGTTGCCTATACTTTCACTTGCCCATCTATCCTCCAATAGTTGTTTATATCTTACCCTAACTGCCTCCTCTTTTAGTTTATAAACCATCACCTCTCTCTTACTTGCTGCTTCTATTTTCCTTGTAACCCATCTACCTTTTACTCTCACCGTAGCTACAACTAAAAAGTGATCTAATATATTTGTGGCCCCTCTATAAACATGTACATCCTGAAGTCTACTCAACAGTCTTTTATCTTCCAATACATTGTCCAACAAACTACTGTTACTACGCTCTATACGTTTGTAGAATTACAATTCTCTTCACAATTCCTTGAAAAGTGCAAGAAGCAGCTTTTCATATTTTTAACTCATCAAAGACTTCAGAGCAACAAAAAATCATCGGATCAGCAACAGCCACCAACGAAGATCAACCCAAAGAAAAAACAGAAACTCTGGATAGCAGCATTACTGACATATATATTATCCCCTGTGGAGGCTGACAGATCTTTTGGGAAGATGAAACATCAGGATATTTAAATACACTTACCAGGGAGAATAAATACGCTTGAAGACAACTAGGAGTCTATTGGGATTGCCAATAGACCCCTAGCTGTCTTCAAGGGGGAGCTGGAATGGCCCCTAAAGTCAGTTCCCGACCAGCCGGACTGTGCTTTCTACGTCGGTTTGCGTGTGGCCGGCGGTAACAGCCTGGTTAATCACATAATGCATTTACAAATAATCATATGAAAAGCTCTTTTTCAATCTTCACAAATTCTTTAATAATAATAATAATAATAATAAAGGTTGATAATAATTCTTTTCCGAAAACATATGAACTGAAGGGATTTAAAAACTTTTTTTCAGTCTCAGGTTAAATAGCGAAATTATTTGAACGAGATAGTAGTGGAGGCAAACTCATTACTCGGCTTCAGAAGTAGATATGACAATGTTTAAAGAGGCCAGAAATCGGTGATTCCAATCTCAGTAATCTAGGAGGCAAGGTCAGGAGCTGAGCCTCGACCCCTGTAAATACAATTCAGTTCAGTGAGGATGAGGGAGATAATAGGATTATTGAGTAGTTAACAGGGTGAGAGAGACGACAGCAGGGTGAAATGGCAGGTGATTTAGGTAAATTACAGCAGGTAAAGAGCAGCCAGTGAGATGATGGCAGAGTGAGGGTAAACATTGCTTTTAGGTGTCTCCTGAGATGGTAAATTATATTTTGTAGCTGATGAGATGAGATTTTTTGAGTATTTTTATAGAGATATCGAGATAAATAAAGATGTAAAAAAGATGCTAAGATAAAGATATTTTTTTAATTATTTAATAGTTATTTCTAGTTTATCTTTAACATTTATAATGTAAAGATCAGCCAGTGCATTTCACTTATCTAGTATAGACATTCTTAGATCTCTCACTAACGTTTTATTTTAAATATTGTAAATACAAATTCTTGAAAGCTACTGTAAACAAAGTAACTCCAGCCCTCTAGGAAAGTAACCTTTAAAACTGACATGGCTAATAAGCCCATTATATCTTTCAGTGCTGAAAGGAAACTTTTGAAACTGTCTACTGAAGCATTTTACAGAAATTACGACAATAATAATTTCTAGATATTTCTTCAGCATTTTTTCTTTAGTGAAGAGAAGATAGAGTGTCAGCCTTTGCCTCTTACAGTTCATAACAGTCAGTGTATCAGAAAGAATTGTCAAATATATTTTTAAGTAAATTAAATAGTAGGTGTTTGTCTATTGCAGGAAATGTATATGATAGAATTGTGACCGAAGAAGAGATTGATTTTAGAAAACGATGGAGATACTTCGCTATTCCTTACATAAAAAAAATATAATTTAGCGAAAGACATGATTTATGTTGCTAGAGTTATAAACGTAGCAAAGCTATAAATACATATATAAAACAGCAGTATCAGAGATACTAACAATGTGGCGGACTAGCAAGACTTCAGGATCAGAGATACTAGCAATGTGGCGGATTAGACAGGCTTCAGGATCGGCTTTAGGTCGCCTTAATTCTCAAAGTTATTGTTTTTTGGTTAGGTTAGGTAAGACTCGTCAGGAAACAAGACAAGTGTTTCCTGACGCGAGTCTTAGTTATATGAGGACCCACCGCTGGAGATTTTGGTCGTATGACCGAGGTCTTCCACTTAAAATTAGTTTCTTATGTCTGCCTATTATTTGTATTAATATTGTATAGGGAAGTAAGTGCTGAACTGTTCTTGAATGTTGTGAACTGTTCTTGAATGTTGCTTAACTGTTCTTGAATGTTGTGAACTGTTCTTGAATGTTGTGAACTGTTCTTGAATGTTGTGAACTGTTCTTGAATGTTGCTGAACTGTTTTTGAATGTTGCTGAACTGTTATTGAATGTTGATGAACTGTTCTTGAATGTTACTGAACTGTTCTTGAATGTTGCTGAACTGTTCTTGAATGTTGCTGAACTGTTCTTGAATGATGCTGAACTGTTCTTGAATGATGCTGAACTGTTCTTGTATGTTCCTAAATGGGATACTAGTACTGTCCACTTCAGTGGTCATTAGAAATATCCACCTGTGGTACAGTGATTAACACTGCTGTGTGGTACAGCGGTAAACACAGCTCTGTGGTACAGCGGTTAACACTGCTCTGTGGTACAGCGGCCAACACTGCTCTGTGGTACAACGGTAAACACTGCTCTGTGGTACAGCGGTAAACACTGCTCTGTGGTACAGCGGTAAACACTGCTCTGTGGTACAGCGGTCAACACTGCTCTGTGGTACAGCGGTCAACACTGATCTGTGGTACAGCGGTTAACACTGCTCTGTGGTACAGCGGTTAACACTAATATGTGGTACAGCGGTTAATACTGCTCTGTGGTACAGCGGTCAACACTGATCTGTGGTACAGCGGTTAACACTGCTCTGTGGTACAGCGGTAAACACTGTTCTGTGGTACAGCGGTTAACACTGATCTGTGGTACAGCGGTTAACACTGCTGTGTGGTACAGCGGTCAACACTGCTCTGTGGTACAGCGGTTAACACTGCTCTGTGGTACAGCGGTTAACACTAATCTGTGGTACAGCGGTTAATACTGCTCTGTGGTACAGCGGTTAACACTGCTCTGTGGTACAGCGGTTAACACTGCTCTGTGGTACAGCGGTAAACACTGTTCTGTGGTACAGCGGTTAACACTGCTCTGTGGTACAGCGGTTAACACTGCTGTGTGGTACAGCGGTCAACACTGCTCTGTGGTACAGCGGTCAACACTGCTCTGTGGTACAGCGGTAAACACTGTTCTGTGGTACAGCGGTTAACACTGCTCTGTGGTACAGCGGTTAACACTGCTGTGTGGTACAGCGGTCAACACTGCTGTGTGGTACAACGGTCAAGACTGCTCTGTGGTACAGCGGTCAAGACTGCTCTGTGGTACAGCGGTCAACACTGCTGTGTGGTACAGCGGTCAACACTGATGTGTGGTACAGCGGTTAACACTGCTGTGTGGTACAGCGGTCAACACTGCTGTGTGGTACAGCGGTAAACACTGCTCTGTGGTACAGCGGTCAACACTGCTTTGTGGTACAGCGGTCAACACTGCTCTGTGGTACAGCGGTCAACACTGCTGTGTGGTACAGCGGTCAACACTGCTCTGTGGAACAGCGGTCAACACTGCTGTGTGGTACAGCGGTCAACACTGCTGTGTGGTACAGCGGTCAACACTGCTCTGTGGTACAGCTGTTAGCACTGCTGTGTGGTACAGCGGTCAACACTGCTCTGTGGTACAGCTGTTAGCACTGCTGTGTGGTACAGCGGTCAACACTGCTCTGTGGTACAGCTGTTAGCACTGCTGTGTGGTACAGCGGTCAACACTGCTCTGTGGTATAGCGGTCAACACTGCTGTGTGGTACAGCGGTCAACACTGATCTGTGGTACAGCTGATAGCACTGCTGTGTGGTACAGCGGTCAACACTGCTCTGTGGTACAGCGGTCAACACTGCTGTGTGGTACAGCGGTCAACACTGCTGTGTGGTACAGCGGTCAACACTGCTGTGTGGTACAGCGGTCAACACTGCTGTGTGGTACAGCGGTCAACACTGCTGTGTGGTACAGCGGTCAACACTGCTGTGTGGTACAGCGGTCAACACTGCTCTGTGGTACAGCGGTCAACACTGCTCTGTGGTACAGCGGTCAACACTGCTCTGTGGTACAGCTGTTAACACAGTCGCCACTAAAGCCGCAGACTTAGGTTCATCTTTTTCCCGTTTTTTTTTCTCTCGTTCTACTCGTCCACAAGTTTCTTAATTTTATGTTGACAATATCAATATTTTTATTTTTTTTTAAACATTCAACACTGTTTCACCTGGGAATGTGTATTAACTATGTATCTTAAATAAATAAAAGTGTGTATTTATTCAGTTGTGTAGCATAAGTATATTTGTGAACTTATCTTTTGTTTAGAGGAGTTTCCCTCTGTTATGTTATTTTTCCACATCCATTTAAATTAATCGTTTTTTATCTCTTGGCTTTTATTTACAAGGCAGCAAAGGCCCGCAGGTTCTCAAACTTGTATATGTATATTTTTTTTTCACACGTTTATATCTCTACACATGCACCATACATAAAGCATACATCATAACGGGCACAAACACACATACATACATACACACATACAAATACTTATTCATACATACATATACTTCCATATATACATACATATATGCATACATAAACATACATGTAAATACAGAAACACTCATACACCACACACATTACAAATATATAAACAAACATGCATAAATACACACATATGCATGCATACGTACACCATATACAATCAACCACACTTACACAACATGCCAAGTGTCTGTCGACAGAAGACTTTGACAACTAGTAACTAACAAACAAACATACACACACACACACACACACAGGCAACAACGAGTCATGGTACGTGACGAGATGTCAGAGTGGGCACCTGTGACGAGTGGAGTTCCACAAGGGTCAGTTCTAGGACCTGTACTGTTTTTGGTATATGTGAATGACATAACGGAAGGGATAGACTCAGAAGTGTCCCTGTTTGCAGATGATGTGAAGTTAATGAGAAGAATCAAATCAGTCGAGGATCAGGCAGGACTACAAAGAGACCTGGACAGGCTGCAAGCCTGGTCCAGTAACTGGCTCCTTGAATTTAACCCTGCCAAATGTAAAGTCATGAATATCGGGGAAGGGCAAAGAAGACCGCAGACAGAGTATAGTCTAGGTGGCCAAAGACTGCAAACCTCACTCAAAGAAAAAGATCTTGGGGTGAGTATAATACCGAGCACATCTCCTGAGGCACACATCAATCAGATAACTGCTGCAGCATACGGGCGGCTGGCAAACCTAAGAATAGCGTTCCAATACCTCACCAAGGAATCATTCAAGACTCTGTATACCATATACGTCAGGCCCATACTGGAGTATGCAGCACCAGTTTGGAACCCACACCTGGTCAAGCACGTCAAGAAATTAGAGAAAGTGCAAAGGTTTGCAACAAGACTAGTCCCAGAGCTAAGGGGATTGTCCTACGAAGAAAGGTTAAGGGAAATCGGCCTGACGACACTAGAGGACAGGAGGGTTAGGGGAGACATGATAACGACATATAAAATACTGCGAGGAATAGATAAGGTGGACAGAGACAAGATGTTCCAGAGAGGGGACACAGAAACAAGGGGTCACAATTGGAAGTTGAAGACTCCTATGAGTCAAAGGGATGTTAGAAAGTATTTCTTCAGTCATAGAGTTGTCAGGAAGTGGAATAGCTTAGAAAGCGACATAGTGGAGGCAGGAACCATACATAGTTTTAAGACTAGGTTTGATAAAGCTCATGGAGCAGGGAGAGAGAGGACCTAGTAGCAATCAGTGAAGAGGCGGGGCCAGGAGCTATGACTCGACCCCTGCAACCACAAATAGGTGAGTACAAATAGGTGAGTACACGCACACGCACACACACATTTTCTTGGGCTACAAGAAGGCCTTCGACACAGTTCCTCACAAGAGATTAGTGCAGAGGCTAGAGGATCAGGCATGTATAACAGGAAGGGCACTGCAATTGATCAGAGAATACCTGACAGGGAGGAGATAACGGATCATGGTACGTGATGAGGTATCACAGTGGGCGCCTGTGACGAGCGGGGTCCCACAGGGGTCAGTCCTAGGACCAGTGCTATTCTTGGTATATGTGAATGACATGATGGAAGGGATAGACTCAGAAGTGTCCCTGTTCGCAGATGATGTGAAGTTAATGAGGAGAATTAAATCAGAGAAGGATCAGGCAGGACTTCAAAGAGACCAGGACATGCTGGACATCTGGTCCAGCAACTGGCTTCTCGAATTTAACCCCACCAAATGCAAAGTCATGAAGATCGGGGAAGGGCAAAGAAGACCGCAGATAGAGTTTAAGCTAGGTGGCCAAAGACTGCAAACCTCGCTCAAGGAGAAAGATCTTGGGGTGAGTATAACACCGACCACGTCTCCGAAAGCACACATCAACCAAATAACTGCTGGAACATATGGACGACTGGCAAATCTGTGAATAGCGTTCCGATACCTTAGTAAGAAATCGTTCAAGACACTGTACACCGTGTACGTCAGGCCCATACTAGAGTATGCAGCACCAGTTTGGAACCCAAACTTGGTCAAGCACGTCAAGAAATTACAGAAAGTGCAAAGGTTTGCGACAAGGTTAGTTTCAGAGATAAGGGGAGTGTCATACGAAGAAAGATTAAGGGAAATCTGCCTGACAACACTGGAGGACAGGAGGGTTAGGGGAGACATGATAACGACATACAAAATACTGCGTGGAATAGACAAGGTGGATAGAGATGGGATGTTCCAGAGAGGGGACACAGAAACAAGGGGTCATAATTGGAAGCTGAAGACTCAGATGAGTCAAAGGAATGTTGGGAAGTATTTCCTCAGCCAAGGAGTAGTCAGGAAGTGGAATAATCTAGCAAGTGATGTAGTGGAGGCAGGAACCATACATAGCTTAAAGACGAGGTATGATAAAGCTCATGGAGCAGGGAGAGAGAGGACCCAGTAGCGATCAGTGAAGAGGCGGGGCCCCCTGCAACCACAATTAGGTGAGTGCAATTAGGTGAGTACACACACACACACATACACACACACACACACATACACACATAAACACACACACAATATATTACACGTATACATACTGTAGAACAAGGTACAACCTTCTGACAAGTGTATAACATAAATACACAAGCACGCATATCTGACACTAAACCCTATAGAACGAACAAATAAACACTATAGAACGAACAAATAAACACCATAAATATATATGTACACATTCTCATGAGCATAGCTGCAGACTTTCACTCTGTTTTTAAAATTAAACACTGAAGCATAGGCAAAGGCAGGGAAGTAAGGTCATTCTTGGTATACATAAAGTCTGAGTGTAAGTGGAACCGTTAATGTGAAATATGTTGCCACTGAAGACGCAAAACAAAAACTCTTGAGGATGATAATAAAAATTATCAACTCGGAAATCTTAATCTCGTGGTCGTTACTGTAATTTGGTAAGTACACATCTTTGTTAACATTTCCGATGTTACTTTACACTGTGATGTACTCTGATGTGTGTGAATGTTATAGTACACTGTTTTGTGTAGTGATGTTCGTGTGTTACAGTTATATTATAACTGCGATGTGGGCGGAATTGTAAATGTTCTTTCAACAGCCAGTCTTGATAAAGCAAAGGAAGTCTTCTACATACACTTTTAAATCTTAACTTTCACATCAAGATTCATGGGAGAGTCTTTATGGCTTTATCCTGTCGTGTCTAAAATTTGATGCTTCTTCATATATTCACGTTTTTCAGAATGAATGTCTTGAAAATACTGTAAACTATCATTCCCTATCGTTTTAATTCAGATTGTTGAAACACCTTAAAAATATTGAAATATACTGAAATTTTATTTTGTAGTATTTTTACAACGTATGATGGTGGAGGTGTTGATTCACCGGGAATTCTCCCGGCCCGGGTCTTTACCAGATGGCGACCCGGCTCCGGCTCCCTGGCGTGGGAGTGTCAGAGACCTATGTCTCCCATGGGAGGGGATACCCCTCATCGGCGGGACCAACTGGCCCCAGGCCTAGCCACATTCCCCACCAGCACGAGGCATGGAGGTAGATAGATGCTAGGCCTCTGTGGTCGGCCACCTTCCCTAACGGGAAGGGCAGGCTTAAGAGCTGCAGATGGTAGCAAGCTCCAGCCTTGGCACCTACCCTGCCCTAGAAGGGCTGGGCATGGTGATCGACCACACACAACGTATGAGAGAGTAGAGAGATACTTATGAGAATGTGCACACATGTATGTGAGAATATGCACAAGTGTATGTGAGTTTGTGTCATGGAGTTTGGAGTGGGATATGTGTTCGTATGTACAATCTTCGTGTTAACATTCATGTTAAAATGATTGAAGATTGTTGACATTCTTGTACGTATGTTTTTTTAATAAGATACAATGTGCAGTTTATGGCATTTATTGAGATGACGTTTTGTCTACCAGGGACTTTGTTAATACCTGATGGATAGATAGTCTTGGTAGACTTTGTCAATCCCTGATAGACAAAGTCCTAGTAGACTATCAATCCTGGTTGACGAAACGTCTGCTCGGTAAATGCCAAACTTGTCTTATTCACCTAAATGTCAGTATATTTTTCCACAGATTTATGTCGTTATATGTGTGTTACAGAGAATGGTATGTATTGCTCCATATGTAGGCTGCATATATGGAGATGCTTAAATGAGTTTGAAAACAGGTGTGTGTCTACTCCTATAGATTTTTGCATGCCACGGAAAGACAAGCTATTAATAACGAAAAAAAAACCCACTCATTAACATGTACATGTTTTCACGGAGGTAGACAAATAGATAAATACATGAACATTCCTCTACTTGCAATAAAACATTCACAAATACATTTATTCAACTATATAACTGAGAATATGTATTTAGTATAGATAATAAATGCAAAATAAATAGACTTCTAAAATTTTCCATAATTAGCCTCTCCTCGGTGGCTGAGCTGTGTGGCAGCTTGGTCTCGTCTAGCTGGTGTACGGTCGTGGCTGTCTTGGTGGGTGTAATTACTGGACGCAGTTTTCTGTGTGTCACCTCCAGTAATTCCACCCACCTGGACAGTCTCTACCGTAGACCAGCTAGACAAGACCAAGTTTCCATCCAGCAAGGTCACTGACTCTGGGGAAGTGGGGAAGGGAAGACATCCGGGAGCGAACGGATGGATTCCTGGATACATGAACTTGGGGAAGGTTGTTGTTGAGGCTGCCCTTGGGGACATGGGAAAGGGGAGTCATCTGGGAGCGAACGGATGTATTCCTGGATACATGAACCTGGGGAAGGCAAGAATACGGCAGTTGAGGCGGTAGACGGATGGATTCCTGGATACATGAACCTGGGGAAGGCAAGAAAACCGCTGACTCTGGGGAAGTGGAGAAGGAAATTCCACCTGAGGTGACTCAAGTGAACTCCTGAAGACACTGATCCGTAAAGGCACCAAACTCGCTGACGTTAGGTAAGTGGGGAATGGAAGGCATCCGGAGGCGGACGGATGGATTCCTGGATATATGAACCTGGGGAAGGCTGAGGCTGGAAGGCAGAAATGAGAACACAGAGAGGTGAGGCTGACATTAGGGAAGTGAAGAAGGGAAGACATCCGGGGGCCCACGGATGGATTCCTGGACACATGAACCTGGGGAAGGCGAGGGGGGGTGGACCTTAAAGACGAACCACTGGCCTCCACGTGGCAAGGTCTGGTAACTCAGAGATAACTCTGAGGCTGAGTGATTTATTAATTTTTGATTAATGTTGTGTAATATAAGTTATACTGCAGGTTCAGTAAAATAAATAATCATGACCTGGAGACCAGAAATCAGAAAAACACACATTCACATACTCACACATGCAAACACACACACACTTCGGAGTCTGTGCAGACAAAGAACTTTGTCCATGGAAGTAAAGAAGGGAATGTATGAGAGTATAGTTATACCAACACTCTTATATGAATGTGAAGCATGGGTGATGAATGTTGCAACGAGGAGAAGGCTGGAGGCAGTGGAGATGTCATGTCTGAGGTCAATGTGTGGTGTGAATATAATACAGAGAATTCGGAGTTTGGAAATTAGGAGGAGGTGCGGGATTACAAAAACTATTATCCAGAGAGCTGAGGAGGGGTTGTTGAGGTGGTTCGGACATGTAGAGAGAATGGAACGAGACAGAATAACTTTTTGCATGCCTTAAATATTCTATGGAGAGGGAGCATAAACACAGGGTCACCCCATAGTCACTAAAAACAATGGATATAACCTCAGTCCACAAAGGTGGAAATTAAATTATAGACCTATAGCACTAACGTCCCACATCATAAAAGTCTTTGAAAAGGTTCTAACAAGCAAAATCACCAACCACTTGGATACCCAACAACTGCACAACCCAGAGCAGCATGGGTTTAAAGCAGGTCATTCCTCTCTCTCTCACAATTACCGGACCACTATGACATGGTCTTGGATGTACTGTAAGACAAACAGACTGAAGATGTAGCATACGAAGACTTTGCGAAATGAATAGCAGGAAAAGTGGGTAGATGGATCGTAAACTTTCTAACCAATAGAACAGAAAGAGTTAAGTCAGAGGCGGCTTCAGTGAAAAGCTCTGTTCCACAAGGCACATTATTCTCTCCCATCCTTTTCCTCATCCTCATATCAGACATAGACAGATATAAACCAGAGCACTGTGTCTACCTTTGTTGACACTAGAATTTCTTGAGAGTGTCATCCATTGAGGACATTGCACATCTCCAAGAGGCAACAGAAAACAATAAGATGTTTAATGAGGACAAATTCCAATTTCTCCTCTTTGGAAAACGTGAGGAACTAAAAGCTAGATCAGAGTAAACAGCAAATTTTAACCATTCATTAGAGAGGAAAACTGATGTGAAGGACTTGGGAGTGATTTTGTTAGTGAATCTCAATTTTCATAGATCATAACAATGTCATTATCACTTCAGGTTGGAAAATGATAGGGTGGATACTGAAAACCTTCAAAACAAGAAATGCCGAACCAATAAGGATCATCTATAAATCCCTTGTTCGCTATAGGATGGAATACTGCTGTACATAGGATGGAATACTGCTGTACATAGGATGAAATACGGCTGTACATAGGATGGAATACTGCTGTACATAGGATGGAATACTGCTGTACATAGGATGGAATACTGCTGTACATAGAATGGAATACTGTTGTACATAGGATGGAATACTGCTGTACATAGATCTTTCACTGTAGTCAAGCACCTCAGTTACTGGGACAGTTTGAAGTCTCTTGATCTGTACTCCACGAAATGAACAAGACTAGGCAGGAGGTACCGTGAGTACACTAAGAGACAAAACAGTAAGTGTCAGGGGCCCAAGACTCTTCTACTGCCTCCCAGCGTACTTAATGTGGGATTACCAACTGACCCCTAACTGTCTTCAAGAGGGAGCTGGGTAAATATCTAAAGTCAGTACCTGACCAGCCGTGCTGTGGTTCCTATATTCGATTTCTTGCGGCCGGCAAAAACAACCTAGTTAATCAGACACTGATCCACTGCGAGATATGGTCATGGACTGGGCCTCGGTTCGTTGACCCCCGGAACATCCGCCAGGCAGATTCCAGATAGAGCATATTTAGAACGATATCCGATGGATGGTTTTCAGTTTAGGGGTTGTTTACTAATGAAAATAATCATATTTATATAAATCTTAATTTCATGTCCAATTTGTATAGAAAAACGTGACTATGCAAGACGTGCACTAACGCCAATGTCTACACCAATGTCTGCAACTGATAAGGAAAGCAAGATTTGTTTTTTTAAATAACGCACATATACAAAATTAATAGGTATTATCCTGGCCATATGATGCATCAATCATTATATACTGTAGCTAATCCAAACTTAATTCCACATGATTGTAGGAAGGTATATCTCACCACTTTACATATACAATGGAAAATTCTGCCCCAAAACACTTGAATGTCGTTCTTTTCTAGATTTTGAAGATGGGAATGAGTTGAACAGCTTTGGTCATAATATACATGCACATGCGAGTTGTTCCCTTTGGTGATACCTAAAACATACTTACTACATTGTTCTAGGACACGTAGGAAATCAAACACTTTCTTCTTTGTTTATGTAGGTGCAGACAGTGTGATGGCTGACCACCGGCCTGGAGAAGCGTTTTCTTGCGGCGGTGGATTAGACATTTTTCAGGAACATGATAGCTGGATAATGTTGGAAGCTGAATAATCGAACGCCGGATAATCAATGATCTCCCATAATTGTGATAATGGTGATGGTGGTGGTGGTGCAGTGATTGTAGTTGTGGTGGTAGCAGTGATGGTGCAAATTGTGATGGTGTTTAAGAAGATGGTGGTGACGGCAGCTGAGATGGAGGTGGTGGTGACGGCAGATGAGATGGAGATGGTGGTGACGGCAGCTGAGATGGAGATGGTGGTGACGGCAGCTGAGATGGAGATGGTGGTTGTTGTTGTAGTGGTGGTATTGTTGGTAATAGTCGTGTTAGTGATGGTGGTGGTAGCATTGTTGGTGTTGGTGGTGATATTTAGGTATCCCCGAAAGGATACCTGTTACTGATGGTCTGACTTTTTTTCACTCCTCCAAACCATCGTTTATAACCTGAGAACGCTTTATCGGATCGGCTTCAAATTTTCGATATTGGTTTACTGTAATGGAGGACTGGTTCATGCATCTATTGCACACCCGCTGGTCAACGTTATAATACCCACTTCTGACATTTCCTGTCTGCGTAAAAGCTTAAGTTTCTTCTACTCGGATTCAAACATTAAAAACAGATCTACCCTGTTTAGAATAGGGTAACATTTTTTTCTGGTTTTATGTATTAAAAGGTTAAAAAAATTACCCTTTAAATCAATTTATAATTTTGTTTGCCTTTTTCAACAGCTTCGGCATTTAACGTCACGCATCTAATAAACAAGAAACTATTACTTAGAAAATATGACTAAAATTTTTGAAAAAAAAATTAGAATCGATGCAATTTGTGCCATAATTGTGAGGAATTCACTCGGGGATTGGCTGAAACTTTTCACACTGGTGTCTTGTTTGGGCTGCCTTGATTTCAATTTACAGATTTTATGAAAGAAATTATGATTTTCATATGATTTCCATTCAACAGCTAAAGAAAGCCTGGTGTTGCTGAAACTACAGAAGCTGCAGTTTAAGATGATCCTAACTGCTCTTAAGACCTTCGCTTGTCATTTCAGAACGTCTTAAACGATCGTTTTCAGATTTAAAACCTCGGTGAGCTATACCTGTGGAAAGATCGAACAACAGTTAACACGCACAGGTGCCCTCAGGTTACTTTCGTATAGATTATTCCCGAGTTTACATAAGATAACTTTAGAAAACCTCTTCAGATGGGATACGACCTTTCAACAATGTTGATTCCTACTTAGAAGAATGTTTTCATTGTTCGTGGAATGTGTAGTTGACTGCCAATTAATATTTAAAATTTCGAAATGGTTGAGTATATTTTTGACTCAGTGAGTGGAGCTAATCCCTTCTAAAAAACATCTCTGTTTATTAGCAGATGTTTATTATGAAATAGATAAAACAATATTGTGTTTAGGCTGTGTAGGGAATAAACCTGTAGTTCATAAATTTGCTGCAATGACTGGTAAATGATTCTTCAGGTTGGCTTCAAACTTTTAATACTAATGTGCTTTCCTAATAAGGAAGGTTCGCCTTTATATGAGATTGTGTAACCTATAATTTGCTCATTTTATTTAACAAATTGCTTATCAAGAACAGAGAAAAGAATATCTCTTCTCTTGGGAAATGAGTCACAGTATTTGATTTAACTAGTTTAACCAAGGTTAAATCTTCATAATTAACTTCTGTTGCAAGTAATTTATGTTATAAACGTAAATCAAATTAACTTACTTACTTCCTTGGTTGCTTGCTTGATTTCTTGTTAATTTTCTTACTTAATAATAACTTGTTTGCTTGCTTGCTTTCTTGCTTGTTTTATTATTTAATAACTTGTGACTTAATAACTTGTTTGTTTTTTAGTTACTTATTCGGCAAAAAAATTAATTGATTTTTACCTACATCGATTTTCCTCTTAGTGGAAGAAATAGGAAATACTCATGTCATATTATTAGGACGTAGGTCTCTCTCTCTCCCTCCCTCCCTCACTCTCTCTCTCTCTCTCTCTCTCTCTCTCTCTCTCTCTCTCTCTCTCTGAGAGACTAACTTTCAAAGCTGGTATTCCTTAGTTGAAGGCTTGAATTAGTTTTAAGCTGTTTTCCATTTATATGAAAAAACGTGGAACACTAAATTCTATTTGAGAACTTGTGAATTGTTCTTAGGACTCTTCAAATCTTCATTGATATTAATTAACTGCATTAGAAATATTGGCCACACCGTGCACTATTCCTGTCGGGTGCATCGATGTACAGGAGACTGGGTTATAGCCGCTGAAATACACTCAAGGATATTAGTAGTAATGGTGGTGAGAGTACTTAAAGGTAAGGTAATATTCGTAATTGTAATAGTTGTGATAGTGAAACTTATGATGGCACTGTGGAAGATGTTGGTGATTGTGGAATTAGTGGTGATATTGGGGATTACTTTCTCTGCCCATGATGGTGGTAACATGGGAGATTATAATAACGTTAGCAGTATTGTTGGTGATGCTCTGGACAGTTGTTTTACCTGGTAATGATGATGATGTTAATTGGGAGTAAGAAAACCAAGAACATGAAAATAACAAACCGCTGCTATCTTCTGCAAATAACTGTCTACTTCCTTCTTGATTAACAATTATCATGTATCACCTAGTGCATGAATCAAGGCTAGAAAAGCAGAGGTCTCCCTTCACACCCTCCCCTCTCTCCGGTCACTGTCATCTGTAGTCATAGACTACAGCTGCGTCTACTTAATAGTAATGTTTCTTCCTAATTGGCGTTACTCCACTGCCACTCAAACAGATGTGTGCTCCAGTGCGTCTACTCCCAATTACTATTAATTAATAATTAATTAGTAATTAATTACTGCTACTATTACTAGTCTGCCTGGTTGTCCTCTGATTATCGTCATGCAGCTGCTGACAAAGATTGTCCTCGCGAAATATCTACGAGGATCCATAAGAATTGGACCAGGAACCAATACCTGGGGAACTCTACTCTTTTGGACAGATACAGATAGATAGATAGGTAAATAGACGGATAGATAAACAGATAAATCGACAGAAAATAGATACATTAGATAGAGGAAAGGAGTGTGTCTGTGTGTGTGTGTGTAATCTCCCCGCCACTTCACTGGTCGCCTGAAGAGTCTTATCGTACCTCTTCTTAAAACTCATCATGTTTGAATCCTGTCTCTAGCACTTCAGTTTTCATTTTTTTTTCACTCCCGAACTACTGTGAAGCTGAATAAATACTTCCCGATATCACTATGACTCCTCTAATTTTTCAACTTCTAGCTATACCCTCGTGTTCTTGTTTCCCAACTCTCAAACTTCCTGTCTCCGTTCATCTTGATCATTCCTCTCAGCATTTTGTACGTTATCATATCTTCCATTGTCGTCAGGTTGAGTTCCCTTAACCTCTCCTCATAGGACATATTCCCAATCTCAGGAACTAGTCTCGTTGCAATCCTCTACACTTTCTCAATTTTTTTGACATAACCAAGTGTTGGTTCCATATTCGTGCTGCATACTTCTATACATGCTTGAAGTATACTGTGTAAAGTGTCGTGAAAACTCCTTACTTAGACGTCGAAAAGTGTTCTTAGACTTGCCTGATTCACATTTTCAATTATTTGGCTGATGTGTGCCTCAGTATACTACTTACCCTAAGGTCCTTCTCCTTGAGTGAGCTTTGCCCCCTAAACCTGTACTCCTTCTACTGTCTTCTCTATCCTTTCACAAACTTCATAAATTTACACTTGTTGCGGTTAAATTCCAGTCAGACCAGGTCTGTAGCCTGTTCAGATCCACTTGTAACCTTTTCTGGTCCTTGCCTGTTTGTATTCTCCTTATTAGCTTCACATCTTCTTACCTCAGACTGTCTCTTCCGTCAATGTCATTCACGGATTCAAGAAACAGCAACGGTCCTGGAAATGATCCCTGTGGAACCACATACACTCAGACCGACAGCTCTTCACAGACCATCACTCGTTGTTTCCTTCCTGTCAAGTATGCCTTTATCCACTGTAATGCTTTCCATGTTATTCTTGTGCTGCTCCTCTAGCTTTTGTACCAGTCTTTTGTGCCGTACTGATCCAAAACCTTCCTACAGTCCATGTCCATCCTGTGGACGGTACCGAAATAGCACATGGATATACAAAAGGAACTATCATAATAAGAGTACATTTGGATTTGTATATGCAAGCAAATTAGAGGCATTAGCTTAATACGTATGCATGGTATCTTTTTTTCATTAATAAGATACCATAACATATTACGTAAGTAATTATATTGTTTGAAAAGAGTAACCTTAAGGCTCACCACGTGCTTTGCATTTAGTTTGCTCATCATCTGTTCGTACTTGCAACATAAGTCAGTCTGGTCACATTGCAATTTTCTCCATAAACATGTTTATCTTCGTTCATAAAAGTGAATCGTTGATCAACTCAGGCTTCCAGCTGCATACCTTTGATTTTTACTTTCAATTTTATTTATCTAAATAATATTATTCCTAAAGCTGGACATAGATATATCCAAGTTATATTCTATATTTTTCTCCCGGGTACTTTCTTTGACTAATTTATCAACTTTTTTACGTGAGAGTAATTCAGTGTGTGAAGGAGTCCATAAGTATTGTACACGAGTTCTCCTTTCTTTGATTTTTGGTTATGAACATATACATCTGGTTTCAAAAAGCAAGTTGTTTGAGTTATTATATGAAACAAGAACGTTCAGTGATGACGTAGAAGGGATAATAATCCTGGAGTCAAATTGAATATAATAAGTAACTTTAGTGTCAATAAGATATCAAACAATTTAGTTGGCGTTGTAGACGGCCAGCTGTTAATTCTAATACCTAACTCAACATAGTTGCTAGATTTCTTATCTAGGGATGACATGGGCTGATATATGTAATATAAAGTTAATTTACTTTCCATGAATAGGAGAAATATTCTTGTTGTTTACACATACACTTTGTTTATTTTAAAACTGAATGATTGTGTTTTCACAACCCATCTAAATCTGAGTTCATTTACTTCTAGGCATTTAGTAAGATTTATAATGGAGGTGGCTGGTTCTTTTTCTTAACATTCTTTCTTAGATGTATTAAGAAACTTAGTAGATTTAGGACAGCCAAGAATAATTCAGAGGGCTTCGTTTTCCATTAGCTCCAAGAGATGGAGAGAATTTTTTTTTTAACTTGGGCGCAGCATAATCAATTAAGGATCTAATACAGTATTGAAGTAATCCTGAGTGTATTACGCAAGCTAATTCGAGGAACATGTATATTTCAGTGTTGACACGTAAGTCTTCAGACAGGGAAAGTATAAAAAAGCTGAAAACAAACCGGGCTACTGCTATCTGTAGTAGATGGGGAGTTAATTCACCTTGACGAAATTCTGCATACAGCACCTGGTGCAGTCACCAGACGTGGAACAGCACCCGTCCTGAGGATGTGTAGAGTATTTTCAGAAATATTACCTTTAACTTCAAAGAGACAAAAAATGTTTGATTGAAATCAGCTATATATGATCAATGATGACTAATTTGTTATCATGTCTCTTAAAGCCATATACTCCATAAAACGCAAGATAAGCTACAATGAACCCATGTTATTCAATAAACAGAAAAAGGGACGAGGCCTCGAACCATGTTCCACCCCTGCAACAGGTTCAACGCTTACTACTGAGCCACAGAGCTTACTAAAGGATGATATTGCATTCAGTACCTCTGTGACATGGTTGTATCAGCAGCACCAATTGTGATTGTATTGCCTTATATCATGGCTTGAATCTTCGTCCATTCTTGTGTTTACTCATAGTCGTTCATTACCATTAATCTTGGATTAATGTACTGTATGGCTACGAGAGTAATGAGAATACATGTATCACGAAAGCTGAGTGGTTACAACATTGGACCAACTACATTCATGGTCAACGGTTCGAGAACCTATCCATTCTTACGTTTATTCATTAACAAACGTTCATTACGAAATATTTTAAGTTGAGAAACTATTTCTCGTTTAATTGTTCAATAAATTTTGACAACCACATTTATAGGCTCTGGGGAAACTCAAAGATTATACTTTCTATTGTATATTCCAGTGGAGTGAATACTTTACATGAGTATCGGTAAAATAGTTTATTTACACTGTCAAAGATTTTTTTAATATGATCTTCTAGGAATTCAGAGCTATATATTCTCATGCACAAATAATCCGCACATTGTAGACTGAAACTTATCACGATGTTTCGTCAAAGTTAAAAGTCCAAGTCAGACAGAAACGTCGTCAAAAGTTTGTTTCCTATGCTAGGCTTATTTGTGTATTGCTCCAGCCACTGTATTGTATCTTTTTATTCTTCGTATATTTTAGTGGCTCACAGAACTGTAAAAATAATCATCTCAATCAGCTGCTCAAAGTGTTGGCCTCTTTATATATATATATATATATATATATATATATATATATATATATATATATATATATATATATATATATATATATTTTAAAATTATATATATATATATATATATATATAAAAAATTTTATACTACATCAAAGGTGATAGACCACGTCTAGCTCCCCCAATCCTCTCTCTCTCTCTCTCTCTCTCTCTCTCTCTCTCGTCGTGTCCCTGGTGTGTCAGCAACTTTATTTCAATCATTGCATCATGCCACGTCTCTGTTTCCCCGGTGCAGTTCCAAGTTCTCCCAGACTATTTTAATTTAAATCGAGTCTCCAAATGATTAGTTTTGCTTGTGTTATGTTTGCTCTCCCTTGTAGTTTCCTCGCTGGGTGTTTCCATGGCGCCTTTCCTTCCCTCGTTTCCCTCATATTTTCAATCTCATCTCGCCCCTGTTTCAGTTTCATCTCACTTCTTGTTTTTGTGTCATATCACTCCAGTGCCTCTTCTCTCAGTCCACATTCTCTTCTTGCCTTCTCTCGTACTTATATATCCTCCTTAATGGCTCCATACTTCCCATTTACTTGTATGTTCACTTGAGTCCTTAGCCTTGATTAAACAGTTGAGATTGCAGGAATCGCACCCCTCTCTTACCTCTCCCATCACTTTCCCTTCCTGATAATTATTTAATTGCATCTACTCATATTTCCTGCCTCAGTGTCCTCTTCAGATATTTATTCTCTTGATTTACGAGGCTTTGCCGGTCCAGCCTCGATAATAAAATACTACTTTTGGGTGCAACTCTTTTCTCATTATCCATCAGACTCTTAATATCAGGTAAAATTAATTAATTTGTTTACTAAGCTTGACTTAGGACACTTTGATATTTGATGAACTAGTAGCCATACTGTTTTCTTCATATATTTTTTGTTTTTGCTTCCAATTCCTATTATAATATTTTCAAATATTTTTCCTCGAACTGGACCTCAGTGCACTATGCCAGTGTTTCTTAATTCTGTTTAATATGAGATGTGTTTGAATGGGTAAGCTCTGGACTTATCTAATTTATTACCTCCTGGGGTGACTTAAGGTGTGTTTGTCTTCATTCGTGTCCCACTTTAGTTCCTCTCTGCTCACACGTTCCATCGTTATCTCTTGTTCAGAAACAGGTATGTTCAAAATGTTTGAGGTCAATTTTTGAGGCGGATCATCCCCTAAAGATTTTTTTATTTGTTTCTTAGTATGTGTAGCAACACAAAGGGTTGTTCTCCCCGTAAAGCAAGTTTACAGCTACGCATATTTTCTCCTGAAATTCTGTCGTTCCTATGACTTTCCTCGTCATTGTTACGCCCTGACTCCTCAGTGTTGTCATTGGAAGGACGGTGCTGCTCTAATTTAAATAGACAATAGTGTTATCCTTAGGGCAATTATTATTATAATCAAAACTAAGCGCTAGACCACTGGGGGCATACAGCATCCTTGGATCAAGCCTTTAAATATATTTAATAAATTAATTTATTTTTATTTAGCAATAAAGTGAGAATCATTAAATTACCAAAAAAATAAAAAAGAGATTTATAAATAATTATGTATTAACCTGTGATGGCTTGGTTACTTTCCAATTTTTGAGCAGATATTAAGAGGAACGAGCACATAGCAACATCACTGACATCCTTAGCAGAATATTATAAAGTAAATGAGTTTCGGTCTCTGCATGATCCGAGAGCGTTATCATCGTACTGCATAAACCCAGTCCACTGTACGTTAATGTACTCAATGAATTACAGAGTGAATCATAACTATATGATGTAGTTAAGTATTAGCGTTGAAGATTTGAAGCAAATGCTATCTGGCGTTCACAACTTATCACATGGACACTAATCCAATTTTTCCAATAAATTGTTTAAATTAGGACTCATACAAACTATCCACTAACAAGCACCAGCTTTGAAGCCAAACTGAAGAGGAATTCTCTTGTTATCTCAAAGGAACCAGTTCCCTAAAATAAACCAGGACTAAATTGTTGAAAGCCACTCAGAATGTGCATTATCAAGTTATCAGTGCTGATGAGCCTGCCCAAGGCCGGGCTTCTGAAGTACACAAACTCTCGAAACTCATCACGGGTAAGACAACTGTTTGCGACACTCAGAAATTATTACATGTTAATCAGTATTTTAGTTTTCCCAGTTTCTTCCATAAAAAAAAAACGCAAATTAGGAGTAACTCAGGTCCAAGATTTTTAAGCGTTTAAGTTTAAATAACATCCAACCCTTATTTTACTCCACATAATCCTTGAATTTATACATTTATATTCCTTCTTTTCCTGCCATAACTTATCCTTCTACATTATTGCTACTCCTTCCTTAGCTGTAACTCTATTAGAAATCCCTGAACTATTACCATTTGTTTCTACCCACTGAAACTCTCCTACCCCCTTCAGCTTTGTTTCACTTAGAGCCAGAACATCCAGCTTCTTTTCATTCATAACATCCACAATCATCTCAAAATTCTATCTTTGTTAAATTTATATACGGCCTACAAACGTGAGTTATTAATTTTAGCAGTTTTCTGTTCTCATTCGTTTTCATTTGCAATTCTCTTCTGTTCTTTGAAAAAAATGTTATTTAAATTTGTTTATAAAGCCCAGTCTGATAATATTGTTTAAAAAAATGGCAAATTGATTCTCACAATGGCCAAATTGAAATACAAAAGCATTTAGGGTTTGAAACAGATGAGAAAAGGCATTCCCTAGGTATTACACGAAAAGCAGTTTATTAATTAAAATTGACATTTTAAAATTTACATGGCACTAACAGAAAACCAAACTTTATTTAATAAAGCTTCCAACAGTGAAAGCAAATTAAATCGGAAAAGACATTCTTTGATTTGAATTTGTTTTTAATAATTTCGGCAAAGTTTCAGATTTGCAACTTTTCAGACTAAACTTTTAAGGTAACATAATGCATTATCAACAATATTTTGAAGCTGATAAAAAAGTATTTGGCGGAGTAAGCAGGAGCGTCGAACAAACAATGGGCTTCTACTAACGTCTGAGACCAACCTATACGTAGACGGAACACGAAGGTCATGAGCGCGGACAAAGTAACGAAGACAATGAGCAACACGACGATCAGCTAAGGAAGGAACATTCGCCTCAGCATAGAGACTTTCAACAGGGGATGAACGAAAGGCACCAAGGCATAAATGTAGATCCTGATGATGAAGAGGATCTAACTTAGAAAAAGTTGTAGAAGCTGCAGAATAGACTTGGTCGCCATAATACAGCTTGGGCAAGACTAGAGTGGAATGCAAACGGAGAAGAGTTCGGCGATCTGCTCCCCATGAACGATGTGCAAGAATTTTAAGGAGATTCAGCCGACCATGGCAAGCTGCCTTCAAAGAGGAAATGTGAGATTTCCATGTCAATAGGAGATCGAAGAGAAGGCCTTGACTGTATCACATTCTGGAATACGTGAACCATGTAAATACAATGGAATATCTGGGATAAGAGAACGTCTAGTAAAGGTAATGAAATGGGTTTTCGTACTAGAAAATTTAAATCCATGAGAAGTGACCCAATGGGAAACTCGGTCAATCGCATCCTGAAGGGAGGCTGTTATCAGTCGGCAGTCAGAGCCTGCGATAGCGAAGTCATCCACATAAAGTTACGACCAAATATGCGATGAAAGAGCGGAAGGTAGGTCATTTACAGCCAAAAGAAAAAGGGTAGTGCTAAGGACACAACCTTGTGGGACTCCCTCGAAAATGTCTGTCAGATAAGAAAGCAGCAAGAAAGGTGGGTAGATTACCGCAGAGGCCTAAGGAGTGAGCTTAGGGTAGAATGTTATGCCTCCAAGTGGTATCATATGCTTTCTCAAGATCAAAAAAGACTGCTAGGACGGAGCGTTTGTTAGCAAATTCATTTCGCACATACGTATCTAAGTGGAGCAAGGGGTCCAAAGTAGAGCGACCCTTGCGAAAGCCATATTGGCGAAGAGAAAGACTATTGTGAGTCTCCAAATATCATATCAAACGTCTATTCACAAATCGATCCATTGATATGTGGGACAGCGGGCCTCCAGCAGCAACAGCCTGGTTGACCAGGCAAGCACCAGACGAGCCTGACCCATAGCCGGGCTCAGAGAGTAAATAAACTCTCGAAACTCTTCAAAGGTATATCAAAGGTAAAGGTATACCCTACAGACTACACTGGTCAGAGCAATGGGATGATAGTGAGAGGTATCAAGCCCCGAGGTGCCTGGTTTGCGAAACGGTAGTACAATGGCAGATTTCCATTGTTGAGGGAGAACCCCTCGCGTCCAGATAAGATTGAAAAGACGCAAAAGGACCATAACTGCTGTAGAATGCAGATGTTGTAGCATACTGATATGGATATCATCAGGCCCAGCTGCTGATGACTGGCAAGCGGAAAGCGTGGACTCTTGCTCTAGGAGAGAGAAAGGTACGTTATACGGCTCCATTCCATTACAGGAGAAGTCCAAAGGCAATTGCTCCTTAGTAGACTTAGACGTGAGAAATGAAGGACAGAGGTAAAGCCATTGGGAGACACGGACAAGATAGTTCCCGATTTCCGTGGAAACTTCAAGAGGTTCCGCAACACTAACACCA
The DNA here is from genome assembly GCA_009830355.1 of Cherax destructor. NCBI lineage: Eukaryota > Metazoa > Arthropoda > Malacostraca > Decapoda > Parastacidae > Cherax > Cherax destructor. The sequence goes on from WNWK01002532.1 coordinate 201,834, forward strand.
GCAACCCACAAAACAGGAGCTGGGTCCGGAGTGTACTTGCCACACAACTTCCGTACCTTCTTCCAAACCGCACACATAGGGGAAGTCGAGGTAATGGTAGACACAGTCTTGCCAACAAGTGCGTTTAGCGTCGCGAATGACGCGACGAGCGACTGCCCTTGCCCGCTTAAAATCCAAAAGACGATCTGAGGTCCGATTATATCGATAACGACCCCACGCAGCACGTTTCAAAGGCACTGCACGGGCACACGCAGGAGACCACCAAGGCACGGATGTCTGAAAATGCCTGCCTGAAGTTTGAGGAATAGAACGTGACGCTGCAGTCAAAACTAAGGTCGAAAACTGGTGCACCAGCTCATCAACAGAGAACGAACGAGTGTCCCCACAAAAAGCAGTAAGATGAAAGTATAAGTCACAATTCGCTCGTCTAAATTGCCAACGGGAGCTACAAGGCGGTGAGGAATACGTAATAGAAGTAAGAATAATAGAAAAGTGACCACTGTCGTGCAAATCTGGGAGAACAGACCAAGCGTAATCAAATGCAATTGAGGAGGAGCAGATAGAAAGATCAATGCAAGATAGAGAGACTGAGTGTGAGAGTCAAAATGTGTGGGAGCACCGTATTTAAAACATGAAGAGGATGAGAAGTGAGAAGAGTCTCCAACTGATCACCACGAGAGTCACAGTGGGACCCTCCACAAAGATGATGGTGAGCATTAAAATCACCTAACAACAAGATGGACGGCTGCAGAGATCAATAACGCAATATCCGAGATACAGAATGCACGGGAAGTGGAGAGCTAGAGAGCAAACTGTATACCATATGTGTAAATAATTACGGGCTGCAGTATAATGCAACAAAGAACGAACAAAGACCTGTTGATACGGTATACCAGAGGAATGCAACAGCACATAGCCCAAAACGGGACGAATAACAGCTGAACGTCAAGCCGATTTCCCTTGTCCTTTCTTCGTAGGACATTCCCCTTAGCTCAGGAACTGGCCTTGCTGCAAATCTTTGCACTTTGTCTAATTTCTTGACATGCTTGACCAGGTGTGGATTCCAAACTGGTGCTGCATACTCGAGTTACAGTATGGGCCTGACGTACACGGTGTACAGTACTCCAGTGTGTGTGTGTGTGTGTTGACCTGAGGCGTTTTTTCATCTTGATACCGGAAATCATCATTCCCTTGACCCCGTCCAAGACCAGGCTTCCTGTTGAATCTTGTTCAGTCTGGCTGTTCGTGCTAGCTGCTTGCACTCTGGCTTAAACACTACAACTTGGCTAGTAAAGAATTCATTTAAGGTGCTTATCAGGCTATTTTTTTCATAGTGGTTGTTCTGCATATTGTGATATCACCCGTTTACTGTGATCCTATTGCATATTATTTTAACATATCATCTCACGCCATTGCAACTAATAGTTTCATTACATTCCTCTTCCTCATTCTCCAGCTGTTTAACTGCATTTTGAACTTTGCTTAAGGTTTCATTTATTTGACTTTCACATAGGATTAGCAAAAATATGACTTTGTTGGACAGTATTTTTGCTGTCCTATGGTAAACTTCATTTAGTCTGGTATGGAATTTATTCCGTGCCTTTAATGAATGATATTTTCTCACAACTTCTAGTGACGCCTGTTAAAGATGTTAAAACTCGTTAATGTTTATACTTGTAAAGTTGCTCAAAATACATTGAAGTTTAGACAGAGATGAAGTATTAAAGGCCATAAAAAGAAGCAATATCTCCACTACATAAAGGAGACAGTAAAACAAAAGCAAAAATCTACAGGCCAGTAGGACTAACATCACATATCTTACAAATCTTAGGGAGAGCACTAGAAGGCAAATTACCGTAGCCCATAACAACGTTGATTTAGAGACAGAGCATTATTTGTCACAGAGCATTATTTGTCACAGAGCATTATTTGTCACAGAGCATTATTTGTCACAGAGCATTATTTGTCACAGAGCATTATTTGTCACAGAGCATTATTTGTCACAGAGCATTATTTGTCACAGAGCATTATTTGTCACAGAGCATTATTTGTCACAGAGCATTATTTGTCACAGAGCATTATTTGTCACAGAGCATTATTTGTCACAGAACATTATTTGTCACAGAGCATTATTTGTCACAGAGCATTATTTGTCACAGAGCATTATTTGTCACAGAGCATTATTTGTCACAGAGCATTATTTGTCAAAGAAGTTTGACAAATGTGACCATAGCATTATAGCGTTAAAGTAAAGTCTATAGCATTAAGTAGAAAGGTGAGGTAAAGGATATTACAGTTTTAAGTAACAGATCGCATAATGGAGCAGTACTCCAAAGAAAATCTAACAGTCAATAAATATGTTCAATATTGCAAGGCAAAGTCCTAATATTTTGATATTTCTCATCCTTATAGACAACATAAACGTAATCACAAATACAGCTTGGGATTATCTTTGTAGATGATGTTTGAATTAGCATGAAAGTGGCCACAGATATATTACAAAGAAATATCAAAGTCTTCCAGTTGATAGAGGGAAATTAACATGATTTTGAAAGGTCGTAAATTACACGTACAAAGATATGAAAAAAAGAGCAGAGAAGGCAGATTATAAGAAAAACTTCACTTAGAACAAGAAACATGTGGAAGACCTGTGAATAAACATGTAAGAGGACATACCGTCGAGGAAAAAATGAGGAAAAAAGCAGCATAGGACAGGAAAATGACAGGTTGGATTACGGGATCATTCAAAATGGCGATACTTTTGAAATCTCTTGTACTGTCGCATCTCGTATATTATGTTATGTTTATAATCACTGTCAAGACAGAAGTGATGTACAGAAATGGTTTATTGCTCACTTACAGTTAACATAAAATCTGAACAGAGAATGTCTCAACGCTCTTGCAAAGAGACCCTGGTCGTTTTGCGAGGTCTAAAATAGATATGGCCTAATTTACAATTTGTATTAGAGAATTTCTATATTAATTTCCATATGATTACTTATGAATGCCTCTTTTGATTCCCTTCATATCTTGAACACCAATATTTAACTTCGGTATTAACCTATGCCACACTGCATAATTTCAGTTACGTGCAGTGAGTTACAGGGAACTGGGGTTATGCATTACGGTGATTCCTTTCCTTAATAAACATTATTTGTCACAGAGCATTATTTGTCACAGAGCATTATTTGTCACAGAGCATTATTTGTCAAAGAAGTTTGACAAATGTGACCATAGCATTATAGCGTTAAAGTAAAGTCTATAGCATTAAGTAGAAAGGTGAGGTAAAGGATATTACAGTTTTAAGTAACAGATCGCATAATGGAGCAGTTTCCAAAAAAAATCTAACAAATAAATATGTTCAATATTGCAAGGCAAAATCCTAATATTTTGATATTTCTCATCCTTATAGACAACATAAAAGTAATCACAAATACAGCTTGGGATTACCCCGGGAGGGTGATGTTTGAATTAGCAAAAGTGGCCACAGATATATTACAAAGAAATATCAAAGGGCTTCCAGTTGATAAAGGGGAAAATTTAAAATGATTTTGAAAGGTCGTAAATTACACGTACAAAGATATGAAAAAAAAAGCAGAGAAGGCAGATTATAAGAAAAAATTCACTTAGAACAAGAAACATGTGGAAGACCTGTGAATAAACATG
>WNWK01002533.1:0-2500 GCA_009830355.1 Cherax destructor
CCCTGAAGATGGCAGCTGCCCCTCCTTCCTCCCTGGTGTATTGGAGATAGGTATCAGCCAAGTTAGATGCACATGTGTAGACCCACACCACCTGCTTGCCGTCTGTCCAGGCTTAAAGAGTGATACCATCTGGACGCTTTTGGATGCCATCAGATCTGCATAGTTAGGGTGGTTCCCTTACTGCTGGGCATCCGGCTGTTGTGAAGCTCCTCTTTATAATGTTATTACCCTCTTTATGTCTTGCAATCTTTCCCTCGGATTTACTACACACAAGACCATGGTACCCGAATCGGTCTGCTGCTTCACTGCCACAAATACACCTGTGTTCGGCGAGAATAGGGGCGGCAAGTCGAAGGGCAACACCAATGCGGATGGTCTGTGGGTCGAGGCGTGTTCCAAGGCGGGAATTGGTAACAGCCAAAAGAAAGTCCCCTGCATGAGGAGCTCTCACTGCAAGGAGGCGGGCTCTATCCTTCCCTGACACACTCTGAAGCATTGCTGAGGCTATTCTCTACTATTGGGCTAGCCCAGTGCGACTGTTTGTAGTTGTTGGGGGAAGCAGGCCTGGTTTCAGAGCCTGTTAGATTATCCCAGATCCTGGTTCCGTCAACGAACTTTTGGTCATGGATTCCAATCGTGTCCCTAAGATGTTCAGGGAGAATTGCTGCTACAAGCCTTCTGGATGCAATGCATGAAGACAGGAAAGCAGGTAGAGCAATCTGAGATAACTTGCGGACACCAATGCCTCCTAGTCTGACTGGGAGTGTAGCTTGGTCCCACTGCCCATCTTCTAGAGTAAGGTTATGTACTTTAGTAAAGATCTGCCTCATGATACTGTCATATTCGTGCAGTATAGGGTTATCATATGAAGGAGCACATCTTAGGAAATATGTCAACCTGGGCAGACTCAAGCATTTTGTGAGAAGGTACACGGCATCATGGGTGTCAAGATTGCCTATTCGTTGTTCCATTCTCCTCAATTCTTCCAGTTTCTTCCTGAGAATTGTGTCAATGGCATTGCATCCCAGAGGTGCTCCAAGCAAGACACTATTAGTAGGGGCAATGACTGTTGCTCCTGGTAGTTTTGATATCACTGCATCTATCACTTGTTGATTGACTGAGATGATTTCACATTTTTATGGATTCAGAATGAGACACATTTCCTCTCCCCGTGTCATCACCTGTGTAAGATCATCTAGAAGCGACTCCTTTGTACCTGCTAGTGTGCCATCATCCAGGAACCAGATGTTTAGCTCACTGGTCAATCTTACTGTGATTTCCCTAACTGCTATACAGAAGAGAAATGGTGTGAGAGGGTCCCCTTGCTGGACACCCTCTGATGATGTGATTTCATGCTCTCCAAACAGGAGCATTGATTCCTTGCTATATCCAGCTGAAACAAAATGGAAGAGACCTGGGGAATGTTCTTGTACAGCTGCTAATACTACGTCTCTTTTCAGGAGATTAAATGCATTCTTGAAATCTAACTTAACCACTGTGTTGTCCTCAGGCAGGTTGTCGATATACGCCCTTGTTGCATGAACCGCTGCTTGACTTCCTTGAGAGACCCAAAGCCAAGCTAGTTTGGTTGAAGTATATATATATATATATATATATATATATATATATATATATATATATATATATATATATATATATATATATATATATATATATATATATATATATATATATATATATATATATATATATATATATATATATATATATATATATATATATATATATATATATATATATATATATATATATATATATAATATATATATATATATATATATATATATATATAATTTATTTCAAGATACAATACATTGTCAAAATACATTAACACGAATACAATAGTGATATATTTATATATATATATATATATACCTTCTCACAAAATGCTTGAGTCTGCCCAGGTTGACATATTTCCTATGATGCGCTCCTTCATATGATAACTCTATACTGCACGAATATGACAGTATCCTGAGGCAGATCTTTACTAAAGTACTTAATCTTACTCTAGAAGATGGGCAGTGGGACCAAGGTACACTCCCAGTCAGACTAGGAGGCATTGGTGTCCGCAAGTCATCTCAGATTGCTCTACCTGCTTTCCTGTCTTCATGCATTGCATCCAGAAGGCTTGTAGCAGCAATTCTCCCTGAACATCTTAGGGACACGATTGGAATCCATGACCAAAAGTTTGTTGATGGAGCCAGGATCTGGGATAATCTAACAGGCTCTGAAACCAGGCCTGCTCCCCCCAACAACTACAAACAGTCGCACTGGGATAGCCCAATAGTAGAGAATATAGCCTCAGCAATGCTTCAGAGTGTGTCAGGGAAGGATAGAGCCCGCTTCCTTGCAGTGAGAGCTCCTCATGCAGGGGACTTTCTTTTGGCTGTTCCCAACTCCAGCCTTGGCACACGCCTCGACCCACAGACCATCCGCATTGGTGTTGCCCTTCTACTTGACGCCCCTATTCTCCCCAAAG
>WNWK01002533.1:7500-65000 GCA_009830355.1 Cherax destructor
AGGGGAAAAGGGTGAGTGGAGCACTTCGGAGTCTGTGGAGACAAAGAACCTTGTCCATGGAAGTAAAGAGGGGAATGTATGAGAGTATAGTTATACCAACACTCTTATATGGGTGTGAAGCATGGGTGATGAATGTTGCAACGAAGAGAAGGCTGGAGGCAGTGGAGATGTCAGTTTGAGGTCAATGTGTGGTGTGAATATAATGCAGAGAATTCGGAGTTTGGAAATTAGGAGGAGGTGCGGGATTACCAAAACGATTGTTCAGAGAGCTGAGGAGGGGTTGTTGAGGTGGTTTGGACATGTAGAGAGAATGGAACGAGACAGAGTGACTTCGAGAGTGTATAAATCTGTAGTGGAGGGAAGGCGGGGTAGGGGTCGGCCTAGGAAAGGTTGGAGGGAGGGGATAAAGGAAGTTTTTTGTGCGAGGGGCTTGGACTTCCAGCAAGCATGTGTGAGTGTATTTGATAGGAGTGAATGGAGGCATATGGTTTTTAACACTTGACGTGCTGTTGGAGTGTGAGCAAAGTAACATTTATGAAGGGATTCAGGGAAACCGGCAGGCCGGACTTGAGTTCTGGAGATGGGAAGTACAGTGCCGGCACTCTGAAGGAGGGGTGTTAATGTTGCAGTTTTATAACTGTAGTGTAAAGCACCCCTCTGGCAAGACAGTGATGGAGTGAATGATGATGAAAGTTTTTCTTTTTCGGGCCACCCTGCCTTGGTGGGAATCGGCCGATGTGTTAATAAAAAAAAAAAAAAAAAAAAAATATATATATATGCTGCTCTCCAAGCAGTTTCTAGACACTTCCCTTCCCTCTGTTCCTTCATAGAATCGTGCTATACTGTGACTTCTAAACTATTGTTTGGGGACTATGAAATTGACTCGTGTGAGGGTTTGCCACAGGGGGACCCTCTCGCCTCCTTTCTATTCTGTCTGGTCATCAAGGAAGTCACAGAAGCGCTCTCCTGTGAGCTCAATATCTGGTTCTTGGATGATGGTACCTTAGCTGGCACCACAGAATCTCTCCTAGAGGACATCCGGAAAATTAAAGACATGGGAGAGAGCCTGGGCATATCTTTAAACCCCACAAAATGTGAAATAGTTTCTACCAATCGACAGATGATCCAGAACATTAGTGCTGTTTTACCAGGGGCACGAGCCATTGATCCAGCCAACAGCACTCTCCTCGGTACTCCTCTGGGGCCCAATGCCATCGATCAGGTCCTAGAAAAAAAATCTCAGACCACAGGACGATGGAAGGCAGGATGAAAGACATCGATACACATGATGCCTTCTACCTACTCACCAGGTGCGTGTCAATCCCAAAATTTACCTACTTCCTGAGATGCTCCCCAGCCTTCAGCAGTCCGAAACTCAAGGAATATGACTCTCTCCTCAAGACCATGCCAGAGAGTGTATTGAATCTTTCCCTCGAAGATGGACAGTGGTTGCAAGCCTCACTTCCAGTCAGGCTTGGGGGGCTGGGAGTACGCAAATCCTCCCAGATTGCCCTAACAGCTTTCTTATCCTATTCCATAGCATCAAATGAGCTAATAAAACAAATTCTTCCAGACAATCTCAGTGATTCAGCAGGAATACAAGACTCTAGCTACACCAGTGCCATCACTGAATGGGAGACTCTTGCTGCTCCAACACCAAAACCTAGTGCAGAACTGGCCTACAAACAGTCAAGCTGGGACGGCCCCATCGCTGAAAAGATGCTTGCCAACATGCTTAGGGCTGTAACATCAGACAGGGAGACTGCCCGACTCCTAGCTGTGAGTGCACATCACGCTGGGGACTTTCTGCAAACAGTTCTTATTTCGACAATGGGAACACGCCTCGACCCTAAGACCCTCCGTATTGCAGTGGCTCTGCGCCTTGCTGCCACTATTCACACGGAATATACGTGTATTTGCAGCGATGCGCAAGCCGACCAATATGGTCTACATGGTCTTAACTGTTCTAAAACCAAGGGTTGGCATGCAAGACACAATGAGGTCAACGACATCATAAAGAGAACCCTTGCTACAGCTGGATGCCCAGCCGAGAGAGAGCCTCGATCACTAGCAGCCAACAACGCCCACAACCCAGCAAACCGCCCCGACGGGATCACCATCTATCCTTGGAAGAATGTCAAGCTCTTAGCATGGGATTATACCTGTGTGTCGACACTGGCTGACACCTACATCCATCTCAGTGTTGGGCGACAGGGAGGAGCTGCTGACCACAGAGAGGAGTACAAGATCGGCAAGTACAGGGACATAAGCCAACAGTATAAATTTGTACCAGTGGGATCAGAGACCTTGGGAGCGTGGGGAAAAAATGCAACACGTTTCCTTAAAGAACTGGGTTCCAGACTCATCGACACCACCAGGGACCCAAGGGCAGCCACGTTCATGTTCCAGCGTCTCAGCGTGGCCATCCAGAGGGTAAACACATGCTGCATACTTGGCTCGCGTCCAGCTTCGGAGGAGCTTGAGGAGATTCATAATCTTTGATATATTATACCATTGTATTTATGTTCATGTTTGTGTTTCCTGTCAATGTATTCTGTCTATTAATAAAGCATTCATATAATATATATAGGGGGTGGTAGGAGAAGAAAATATTCAAACAGCTCTGGGGAGAACCTCGAGGTTTCCATGAGGTACGTTTATCGTCTTCTCTGAGGATAAGGGTCCCCAGTAAAGTTCTATAAATTAGACACATATGCAACATTTGGGTATCTTTATTGAGGAAACGTTTCACCACACAGTGGCTTCATCAGTCCAATACAGGGTAGAAAGGTGTAAGGAGAGGAGGAGTTTGAGGTAATCAGTTCCTCGGCCTGGAGTCGATGTGTTCAGTCCATCAATCTTGTAGAAAGTACAGCACATGTCCCAACACCCTAGCATTTACTTCTTTTACAACCCCATCTATAAATATATTAAACAACCATGGTGACATTACACATCCCTTTCTAAGACATACTTTTACCGAGAAGTAATCTCCTTCTCTCCTACACACCCTAACCTAAGCCCCACTATCCTCATAAAAAACTCTTTACAGCTTTCAGTAACTTACTACCTATTCCATACACTTGCAACATTTGCCACATTGCTCCCCTATCCACTTTATCATATACCTTTTCTAAATCCATAAATGCAATGAAAACTTCTCTACCTTTATGTAAATACTGTTCACATATATGCGTCACTGTAAACACTTGATCTATACATCCCCTACCCACTCTAAAGGCTCCTTGCTCATCTGCAATCCTACTCTCTGTCTTACCTCTAATTCTTTCAATAATAACCCTGCCATACACTTTACTTTACCTGGTATACTCAGTAAACTTATTCCCCTATAATTCTTACACTCTCTTTTATCCCCCTTCCCTTTATATAAAGGAACTATACATGCTCTCTGCCAATCCCTAGGTACCTTCCCTTCTTTCATACATTTGTTAAACAAAAATACCAACCACTCCAGCACTATATCCCCCCCTGCTTTTAACATTTCTGTCATGATCCCGTCAGTTCCAGCTGCTTTATCCCCTTTCATTCTACGTAATGCCTCACGCACCTCCCCCACACTCACATCCTGCTCTTCTTCACTCCTAAACGATGTTGTACCTCCCTGGCCAGTACATGAAATTACCGCCTCCCTTTTTTCATCGACATTTAAAAGTTCCTCAAAATATTCCCGACATCTACCCAATATCTCCAGCTCCCCATCTTCTAACTCCCCTACTCTGTTTTTAACTGACAAATTCATTCGTTCCCTAGGCTTTCTTACCTTATTTATCTCACTCCAAAAAATTTTCTTGTTTTCAGCAAAATTTCTTGACAGAGCCTCTTCCATTCTTTCATCCGCTCTTCTTTTGCACTCTCTCACCACTCTCTTAACCTTTATTTTACTCTCCATATACTCTGTTCTTCTATTAACACTTCTGTTTTGTAAAAACCTCTCATAAGGTACCTTTTTCTCTTTTATCACACCCTTTACTTATTCATTCCACCACTCACTCCCCTTTCCTCCTGCACCCACCCTCCTATAGCCACAAACTTCTGCCCCAAATTCTAATACTGCATTTTTAAAACTATCCCAACTCTCTTCAACCCCCCACTACTGATACTTGCACTAGCCCACCTTTCTGCCAATATATATATATATATATATATATATATATATATATATATATATATATATATATATATATATATATATATATATATATATATATTTATTTATTTAGGGAGTAGAATGGTAGCTCTAGGCCTTTCGTGTTACAATCAAAACATCATCAGGAGCTTACAAATTGCAGAAAAGAGGAGGATATCCAAGCGAGCTATCATTCTACTCCTCCGTGGTTGTTTTGCGTCCTGTATCGCTTGGTTTGCGATATATATATATATATATATATATATATATATATATATATATATATATATATATATATATATATATATATATATATATATATATATATATATATATAGGACCTCGGTTTTCGTTCACCTCCAAACTCGAACAATTATGTAAGTGCATTTTTGTAAGAGCTTTTGTAAGTGTATTTTTGGGGGTCTGAAACGACTAATCTAATTACCATTTGTCCTTATGGGAACAAATTCGTTCGGTAATGGCACTCGAACAGCATTCTGGAAAGATTTTTCAACGAAAAAGTCGTTTCAGACCCCCAAAATACACTTACAAAAGCTCTTACAAAAATACACTTACATAATTGTTCGAGTTTGGAGGTGAACGAAACCGAGGGTCCACTATATATATATATATATATATATATATATATATATATATATATATATATATATATATATATATATATATATATATATATATATATATATATATATATATATGATGGGGTCCACCTCTGGTGTAACTTGTGGGACCCATAGCCTCGGAGAAGTGGATAAAAAGGCTTCAAGGAAGAATATTTATATTTCTTTCTGAAGCCATTTGAATATTCCACTTCCCCTACCACCCCATCTTTTGAATATGTATAAAATTTATTTCAAGACAAATGACAAGAATACAATAGGGAGTAAAACAACATAGATAACAACTCGGAGCTACATGTCAAATACTTCGTCCAGCTCCCCGGCAGTGGGCCGCGTGCCCAGAATGCTGCAGGCATTTCCCCTCTGGATCGCAACACTGAGTCTCTGAAAGAGGAAGCTGATCGCCCTGTGGTCCTTGGTTTCTATGATTAGTTTTTCACCCAGCTCCTTGAGAAACTTTAGAGCACACTTGTCCCATTTTAAGGTGTAATGACTTATTTTTGACCCATGGGACCTACTCTAATACTTCTTATTTCTAACCTATAACTTTCCTAACCTATCTTTTATGCTAATATCTACTTTTATTAAATATCTACTATTTATGTTTAACTATGTTTATTTTCTGTAATTTGCCTCCATGGGTTTCCGACCCTATTGGGATGAAGTTATAGCAAGTTATATATATATCACCTTCCCCATCAATACAAAAATTGGAGAGGCAGAACTCCCACTCACTCCACTGACAGCGAAAAAATCAGAGTCCAAGTGGGCAAGAAAATTGAAGAGGGCAACACAGTGGGAGCAATCAGAATTATCACCAGTGAAGATACAGTTGCCCCCAGGGATGCTGACACTGCTGAAGCACTTAGAGAAAAACACCCCGCCAGGGAAACTAGGGGTACCAACAGTTCCAACGCCTCTGTCCCCACTGTGGAACCACTGATTGTGCAAGACTCGGACATTTACAGAGCAAACCATACCACGGGTGGGGTTCGAACCCCACCCGTATTATGGTTTGTTTGCAATCGTGTCATTACGATTTCGTGGGTCATTTACAAAGCAATAATGTCATTCCCGTCCGGCTCTGCTGGGAGTTACACTGGAATAAGGCCTCAGCATTTAAAGGAAATCTCCAGTTATCGGGGATATTGCAGAGACACTGCTTTCAGAGATCACAAGGTTCGTCAACAGTTTCTTGGCTGGTCTGATTCCTGACGAAATTAAACCTTTCGTTTTTTTGGAGCATCACTTTGTGCCCTTAAAAAGAAGTATAAAGGAATTAGGCCAATCGCAGTGGGCAACACGTTTCGCCGCCTCGTTTCTAAAGCTACTGTCAGAAGTATTCGCGCAGAGGCGGCCATCATGCTTCAACCAAACCAGCTTGGCTTTGGGGTCTCTCAAGGAAGTCAAGCAGCGGTTCATGCAACAAGGGCGTATATCGACAACCTGCCTGAGGACAATGCAGTGCTTAAATTAGATTTCTAGAATGCATTTAATCTCCTGAAAAAAGACGTAGTATTAGCAGCTGTACAAGAACATTTCCCAGGTCTCTTCCCTTTTGTTTCAGCTGGATATAGCAAGGAATCAATGCTCCTGTTTGGAGAGCATGAAATCACATCATCAGAGGGTGTCCAGCAAGGGGACCCTCTCGCACCATTTCTTTTCTGTATATCAGTTAGGGAAATCAAAGTCAGAGTGACCATTGTGCTAAACATCTGGTTCCTGGATGATAGCACACTAGCAGGTACAAAGGAGTCTCTTCTAGATGATCTTACACAGGTGATGACACTGGGACATGAAATGGGTCTCATCCTGAATCCATCCAAATGGGAAATCATCCCAGTCAATCAACAAGTGATAGATGCAGTGATATCAAAACTACCAGGAGCAACATTCATTGCCCCTACTAATAGTGTCCTGCTTGGAGCACCTGTGGGAAGCAATGCCATTGACACAGTTCTCAGGAAGAAACTGGAAGAATTGAGGAGAATGGAACAACGAATAGGCAATGTTGACATCCATGATGCCTTGTACTTTCTCACAAAATGCTTGAGTCTACCCAGGTTGACATATTTCCTAAGATGTGATCCTTCATATGATAACCCTATACTGCACGAATATGACAGTACCCTGAGGCAGATCTTTACTAAAGTACTTAACCTTACTCTAGAAGATGGGCAGTGGGACCAAGCTACACTCCCAGTCAGACTAGGAGGCAATTGTGTCCGCAAGTCATCTCAGATTGCTCTACCTGCTTTCCTGTCTTCATGCATTGCATCCAGAAGGCTTGTAGCAGGAATTCTCCCTGAACATCTTAGGGACACGATTGGAATCCATGACCAAAAGTTCGTTGATGGAGCCAGGATCTGGGATAATCTAGCAGGCTCTGAAACCAGGCCTGCTCTTCCCCAACAACTACAAACAGTCGCACTGGGATGGCTCAATAGTAGAGAATATAGCCTCAGCAATGCTTCAGAGTGTGTCAGGGAAGGATGGAGCCCGCCTCCTTGCAGTGAGAGCTACTCATGCAGGGGACTTTATTTTGGCTGTCCCAACTCCAGCCTTGGAACACGCCTCGACCCAAAGACCATCCGCATTGGTGTTGCCCTTAGACTTGCCGCCCCTATTCTCGCCGAACACAGGTGTATTTGTGGCAGTGAAGCAGCAGACCGATTCGGGTACCATGGTCTTGTGTGTCGTAAATCCGAGGGAAAGATTGCAAGACATGAAGAGGGTAATAACATTATCAAGAGGAGCCTCACAACAGCCGGATACCCAGCAGTAAGGGAGCCACCCCCACCTATGCAGATCTAATGGCAGCCAAAAGCATCCAGATGGTATCACCCTTCAAGCCAGGATAGACGGCAAGCAGGTGGTGTGGCACTACACATGTGCATCTACCTTGGCTGATACCTATCTCCAATACACCAGGGAGGAAGGAGGGGCAGCTGCCACCTTCAGGGAGTCCCAGAAGTTGAGAAAATATGGAGAACTTGCCCATCATTATATGTTTGTTCCCATAGGTTCAGAGACCCTTGGCTCATGGGGAAAGAGTGCATCTAAGTTCCTCAAGGAGCTGGGCAAAAGACTCAACAGGGTAACTAGGGATCCCAAGGCAGCTAGTTTTCTGTTCCAGGTACTCAGCGCTGCTGTTCAGAGGGGTAATGCATGCTGTATTCTGGGCACGCGCCCCAGCTCGGAGGAGCTGGATGAGATTTTTCGCTTTATAATCAGTGACAAACATGTAACAATATGTACTAGACATGTATCTCTCACACCTCGTGTACTGTATATGCCATCTTTATATCAACAATTTATCTCTTAAATCTTTTGTACCATATTATGTGTGTGTGTGTGTGTGTGTGTGTGTGTGTGTGTGTGTGTGTGTGTGTGTGTGTGTGTGTGTGTGTGTGTGTGTGTGTGTGTGTACAATTTATTTCAATAGCGTAGGTATTTTTGCTTGTCTGCATTTCTCAATAAGTAATTTTTTTTTAATTCATATTTTTACTTCTAATGAATACGACTTTCACAAAATAAGTAATTTATATTGCGCAGTATAAGTGATGTTTACTTTTTTACAGGAATGTTTCTTGCCATTCAACGTCGCTATTGCCCTCCAGAGTCACTCTCCATTAAAGAAAAGCTTTGATCGTGTTGTGGGGTTGATCTGCCAGGCCGGCCTCGTCAACTTTTGGTTTAAGCAGGCACTTGTACTCTCACAAACGGTAATGAGATACATATTGCTTTAAAATGCTGTACCAATATAAAAATAATTTGGTCTTTACAACTCGTCCTCACACATAACTTAAAGTGCGTGGTTTAATGAGCTATCTGACACCTGAACACTGTTCCGGTGAGAATTTTCAGTCTATCAAGCAGTGACGAACCGTTCAGTGCTGGCCCTGCTGGACTGACTGACTGGTCTGGAACCACTCCTCTGATGATATGATGCATGGCTGGACTCTGATCTGCTCACTTTGCATTGCCTTGATTCACTCCATGAGTGATGATCGTCCATGGAAGGTCGGTCTCATCAGGGAGGGTACGGTACGTTAGTGCTAAACCTGGCAGTGAACTTTGATAAAATAGTTTTTTCAGATAAGAATCAAACATCAGAGGGCTGGCACCACGGTTCTTTCATTGCTGCCTCTACCCACTTGATCACTTTCTAATTTCCTCCCTGTTTGCCCTGCGGTCAGATCTGTAGTAAAATTGTAGGTCTCCTAGTCTTATTCTCGAGTATTAGAATGGCGGAATGAGGAAGTGAAGTTTTGGTCTGCACTGTAAGTGACTAGAGTTCCAACTTTAACTTCTTCAAGAAGATCTGCAAACCATTTTTGCGAGTCCCAGCACCATTCCACTCCCTTTAAACTAAGATAACTACTGTTATATCTGTTACTACGACTGTTATTTCTTGACCTACTCTTTATTATAATTATAAGAAGTCCCCACGTTGCATTCAATGTCCTCTTCTTACAAACTTGGTGTAAATTCTGCATGTCTTAGCCTGGTAAAGCATTATATGTGCTGTATGATTGTAAGATCTACAAAGCCTTCTTGACGTCTCCTGGCAAGAGGGTAAATGAAGTATGGGTTAATAATGCTACTCAAGATCCTAAATTAGCAAAATAACAAACTGTAGACGACAAATCTGCGATGGTTCTCATACTAGGTCGTCTTTATATGCATTGTGGGTTAATTATAGTTTCTCGTTAAATTGTGCAACAGTGAATATTTACTTTCCCTTACCGTCCCTCTGTGTTTATACGTATCAGATTGGACTGGCTCTCCTCTGTGACTCACACCAAGGTTAATGATTTCATGCTTCTCGAGTGAAAGTGATGGAGGTTCGTCTGGAGCCAACATCTACTCCAGAGTCATCTTCTTTTTCCTAGATTTCTTTTCCATGTTTTCTTCCTCTCTTCCTTAGTTCACCAGCTCTGTGCACTTCTCCAGTTCCAAAAGTATCTGCAATTCTTTTTTCCCTCCTACTATCTCAGTGAATATCCTGGGTCATCCTCCACGGTCCTCTATAGTAAAAGGGTTGAAAATGCAACGTAAATGCTTTCTTTTTTATTTATAAAGAACATTTAGTCCAGCACAGTCTCTTGTACTGCACACGTCGAATTTCCTTCCCCTTTACGACATTAAACGATAGAAACCTCACAGTTTACGTAAATGATACCAACAGATAGATTTTGTTTTCACTATTTTATCGTCCATATAATCTTAAAAGCCCTAAAGTGTTCATTGAGCCTCGCCCCTTTCCTACCTGACCTAGCAGACTGTAACAATGTCTACTACAACTCGAAATACTTCTCTCTCTCTCTCTCTCTCTCTCTCTCTCTCTCTCTCTCTCTCTCTCTCTCTCTCTCTCTCTCTCTCCTCTCTCTCTCTCTTCTCTCTCTCTCTCTCTCTCTCTCCTCTCTCTCTTCTCTCTCTCTCTCTCTCTCTCTCTCTCTCTCTCTCTCTCTCTCTCTCTCTCTCTCTCTCTCTCTCTCTCTCTCTCTCTCTCTCTCTCTCTCTCTATTCCTGCCTTCTTACAGCATGCTAATCCTGTTTTGCATCCACACATGTAAGAAACCCAGGACCATTGTAGAGGGGACACTTTTCTAAAAGGCCCAGCCTTTTTTAATTTTTGTTCATGTTGGTAACTGCGTATTGTTTGCAAAAAAAACTGAAACCTTAAAACATTATTTTCTCACTGGCTTCAAAATGGGACAACAAATAACATGCCAAGTGGGATACCTCATTAAGCACACTCTAATTGATAACATGCCAAGTGTGACCATGTGAGAGGTGACCATGTGAGACGTGACCATGTGAGATGTTACCATGTGAGATGTGACCATGTGAGATGTGACCATGTGAGATGTTACCATGTGAGATGTGACCATGTGAGATGTGACCATGTGAGATGTGACCATGTGAGATGTGACCATGTGAGATGTGACCATGTGAGATGTGACCATGTGAGATGTGACCATGTGAGATGTGACCATGTGAGATGTGACCATGTGAGATGTGACCATGTGAGATGTGACCATGTGAGATGTGACCATGTGAGATGTGACCATGTGAGATGTGACCAAGTGAGATGTGACCATGTGAGATGTGACCATGTGATATGTGACCGTGGGATATGGGACCATGGGAGATGTGACCATGTGAGATGTGACCATGTGAGATGTGACCGTGGGAGATGTGACCATTTGAGATGTGACCATGTGAGATGTGACCATGTAAGATGTGACCATGTGAGATGTGACCATGGGAGATGTGACTGTGGAAGATGTGACCATTTGAGATGTGACCATGTGAGATGTGACCATGTAAGATGTAACCATGTGAGATGTGACCATGTGAGATGTGACCATGTGAGATGTGACCGTGGGAGATGTGACCATTTGAGATGTGACCATGTGAGATGTGACCATGTAAGATGTGACCATGTGAGATGTGACCATGTGAGATGTGACCATGGGAGATGTGACCGTGGGAGATGTGACCATGGGAGATGTGACCGTGGGAGATGTGACCATGGGAGATGTTACATATTAGGTAAAAGAACACAAATACATCTAAGGTGACATTTTACTGTGGCAACGTTTCGCTCTCCAGCATCTTTGTCAAGCCGTTTACCTGGAGTTTACCTGGAGAGAGTTCCAGGGGCCAACGCCCCTGCGGCCCGGTCTGTGACCAGGCCTCATGTTGGATCAGAGCCTGATCAACCAGGCTGTTACTGCTGGCCGCACGCAGTCCAACGTACGAACCACAGCCTGGCTGGTCAGGCACCGACTTTAGGTGCCTGTCCAGTGCCTGCTTGAAGACAGCCAGGGGTTTATTGGTAATCCCCCTTATGTATGCTGGGAGGCAGTTGAACAGTCTTGGGCCCGTGACACTTATTGTGTTGTCTCTCAACGTGCTAGTGGCACCCCTGCTTTTCATTGGGGGGATGTTACATCGTCTGCCGAGTCTTTTGCTTTCGTAGGGAGTGACTCTTGTGTGCAAGTTTGGTACTAACCCCTCTAGGATTTTCCAAGTGTATATAATAATGTATCTCTCCCGCCTGCGTTCCAGGGAGTACAGGTTTAGGAACTTCAAGCGTTCCCAGTAATTGAGGTGGTTTATCGCAGTTATGCGTGCTGTGAAGGTTCTCTGTACATTTTCTAGTCCAGCAATTTCACCTGCCTTGAAAGGTACAGTTAGTGTGCAGCAATATTCCAGCCTAGATAGAAAAAGCGGCCTGAAAAGTGTCAACATGGGCTTGGCATCCCTGGTTTTGAAGGTTCTCATTATCCATCCTGTCATTTTTCTGGCAGATGTGATTGCTACAGTGTTATGGTCCTTGAAGGTGAGATCCTCTGTCATGATCACTCCCAGGTCTTTGACTTTAGTTTTTCGCTCTAATGTGTGGTTGGAATTTGTTTTATACTCCGATGAGATTTTAATTTCCTCACATTTTCCATATCGGAGTAATTGAAATTTCTCATCATTGAACTTCATATTGTTTTCTGCAGCCCATTTAAAGATTTGCTTTATGTCTGCTTGGAGTCTTGCAGTGTCTTCAATGGTGGACACTGTCATGCAGATTCGGGTGTCATCTGCAAAGAAAGACACGGCACTGTGGCTGATATCCCTGTCAATGTCCGATATGAGGATGAGGAACAGGATGGGAGCAAGTACTGTGCCTTGTGGAACAGAGCTTTTCACCGTAGCCGCCTTAGACTTTACTCTGTTGACAACTACTCTTTGTGTTCTACTTGTTAGGAAATTATAGCTCCATCTACCAACTTTTCCTGTTATTCCTTTTTCACGCATTTTGTGTGCTATCACACCATGGTCACACTTATGAAAGGCTTTTGCAAAGTCTGTGTATATAACATCTGCATTCTGTTTGTCCTCTAGAGCATCCAGGACCTTGTCGTAGTGGTCGTGTAGTTGGGACAAACAGGAGCGACCTGCTCTAAACCCATGCTGCCCTGGGTTGTGTAATTGATGGTTATCTAGATGAGTGGCGATCTTGCTTCTTAGAACCCTTTCAAAGATTTTTATGATATGGGACGTTAGCACTATTAGTCTGTAGTTCTTTGCTATTGCTTTACTACCGCCTTGTGGAGTGGGGCTATGTCTGTTGTTTTTAGTAACTGCGGGACGACCCCAGTGTCCATGCTCCCTCTCCATAGGATGTTAAAAGCACGTGATAGGGGCTTCTTGCAGTTCTTGATGAACACTGTGTTCCATGAGTCTGGGCCTGGAGTGGAGTGCATGGGCATGTCATTTATCGCCTTTTCGAAGTCATGTGGCGTCAGGGTAATGTCAGATAGGCTTGCATCTACCAGGTTCTGTGTCACTCTCATAAAAAAATTCATTTAGGACTTCAACTTTCAGTCTGGTTAGCGGCTCACTAAAAACTGAGTCATACTGGGACTTTAGTAACTCACTCATTTCCTTGCTGTCATCTGTGTAGGACCCATCTCGTTTTAGTAGGGACCCAATACTGGATGTTGTTCTCGACTTTGTTTTGGCATAAGAAAATAAATACTTTGGGTTTCTTTCATTTTCAATTATGGCTTTTAGTTATTCCCACGTTTCTTGATTCCTGTAAGATTCCTTTAGTTTTAATTCGATGTTTGCTATTTCTCTGACCAGTGCCTCCCTACGTATTTCAGATATATTGGCCTCTTGTAGCCGCTCTGTTATTCTTTGCCTTTGCCTGTATAGGGAGCGCCTCTCTCTTTCTAGTTTACATCTTCTCCTCCTTTTCCTTAAGGGAATTTGCCTTGAGCAAACCTCAAGTGCCACAGAGTTAATTTGTTCTAGACATAGGTTAGGATCCGTGATGCTTAGGCTATCTTCCCAGTTTATATCATTTAGGAATTGGTTTACTTGGTCCCACCTTATGTTTTTGTTATTGACGTTGAAATTGGAGAAGGCTCCCTCGCGACTGATCCCGTTGCAATTAATATAGGAACACAGAAGGTATATATATAGATATCACGCGAGATATAAGAGCATAAGCACCGCAGTAGGCCTAGTGGCTCATGTAGAAGGTAGTAGTCGAGGTGGTGGTGGCAGTGGTGGTAGTAGTTGTAGTAGTAGTAGTAGTAGTAGTAGTAGTAGTAGTAGTAGTAGTAGTAGTAGTATAAAGTAGTAGTAGTAGTAGTAGTAGTTGTAGTAGAAGTAGTAGTAGTTGTACCTCTTGGTACTATGTGAAGAAATGACGGAAATGACGAAGCTGCCATTATTATGTTCAATGGTGTCTGTAATGGCAATTAAAAATTATTCAAGGCATTTGGGTCTGCGCAAATTTGCTTCTTGAAATACAAGGCGAAGGCGTCCCTAAATCTTATTAAATTGTTGAAAAAGTCCTGTACATATAAACGTTTGGGAGTTATTATGAGGACGTCGTCCACATAACGTAACCATGTGAGTTATGTGAGTTTCGTGGGGATGATGCTGGCGAAGCGTTTAGCTTCTAGGTGTTCCTCATGTAAGTTAGCTAAGACAACCCTGATGGGAGACCCTATTTCCATACCATGTTTGTTCGTAGAACTTGTTAAAAAATGAACAGTTGAAGTCAATGAAGAATTCAATGTGGTAAACAAAATCTCCGAGAGGTATTGGACAATTTAGGTCCTTATTGACTATACATATGAGGTTCCCTTGACGACCAAACTACTAAGTTTCTTGTTCCTGACAGAGAGGTCTCTGATACAGTTAAGAAAGTCGTTTGAGTGCCTTTGATAAGCTGGGCTGATAGTTCTCAGGAGACAGGAAATGTGTTTGACAAGACTGACAGCTGGTTTGTGTGGTGCACCACCTACACATGACAGGATTGGTCCGAGAGGTGTATTGTGTTAATGGGTCTTAGATAGTCTGTACATGTGTGTTGATTCGATGCTGTTAGGTAGAAGTTTTCTTTCACTATTAGTGCGTCTTGGTATTTTTTCTGGTTTTAAATAGAAAGTCTTTGGTGAGTGTTTCCCACTCATGTGTGCCAGAAATATGAAGGTCAACCTGGAGACTGACCACCGCACTGCTGAGCACATTCTCAGCACGGTCACTACGGTCAACCTGGAGACTGAGCACCGCACTGCTGAGCACATTCTCAGCACGGTCACTACGGTCAACCTGGAGACTGACCACCGCACTGCTGAGCACATTCTCAGCACAGTCACTACGGTCAACCTGGAGACTGACCACCGCACTGCTGAGCACATTCTCAGCACGGTCACTACGGTCAACCTGGAGACTGACCACCGCACTGCTGAGCACATTCTCAGCACAGTCACTACGGTCAACCTGGAGACTGACCAAACTCAGCCACAAACTTCAGTCCTGCATAAATAGCCGATTGCAGGAGATGAGTCGTGAATCCTTGATTAACAATGTATCGTCATGCATCTTAACTGATTATGAGAAACATAAGTTTGGCTTCTCCCCTCCTCGGGCTGCTTCACTTTCCACTGTCAACTCAACAAATTATTCGAAACTCGGGACCACATGATCACTAGCATCGAGGGGCCTTTCAACTGCTGATGGAAAATATGAGGTCTAGCCTTGTTGGTTCACCCTCTTGCCCCTCTTTGGTTGTGTCCCTAACATGTTGGTGCATAAAGTTATCCAGTACCACCAAAAGCATCTTAACCCTTCATGTTTCTGGTCCCTCATGTGTATCCAGGTTTTCCCAGTCAATCTTCTTGTGGGCACCTTGGCTAGTGTGTCACCATCTCTTTGTTGCTTAAATTGTACTCTTGTTGTTCAGTGCTAGGTTGTACATCACTACCATCTTCACCTTTGGACCCAGTCTGAAGTGTTCCTAGTATGTAGTCATCTGCTTTCCCTCTCAGAACATCAAAACTCAACTGGCTTTTGAGGAGCAGTGTAACTGCTCCTTCCCCTCTGCTTCATAGGTGTTTCTTCAGGATCTGATATCCAGTCGTGAAGACTGTTAATATCCACGTGAGGTTTGTCACTTTGATGTCCGGGGATGCCTCAATGATTCGCTTTTGCCACCCAATCTGTTATTTGTTATTCCAACTGTGTTGGTGCACCATACCTTCCGCTTCATTTCCAGTACTGTATTCTGGGGATGGGAGGGGTTAGTGGAAGGCAGGGTGGGATACTATGCTGTGATGGTAGTATTAGTACTGGGGGGAGGGCTGTAGGTGTGGAGTGTGGCTTGTTTCTGGTTATTGTGTTTGGATATCGTAGTGAGGGAGTTCTGTGAGAGGTTCTGTAGACAGTTGTATGTGATGTTCCACATCAATGCTTGTGCTGTCTCTCATTCCTGCCACTGGTGTGTTTTTATCATCTCTTTCAGTTCCTCTTCTTTTCGTGTTCTGTCACTGATATTTTCGAGATACACTCACTGGTATTCTTTATGTTTCAAACCATTCTTGTCCTGCCTGTCAATATTAATGTGCAATAATTTCCCGTCAACTATCCTCCAAGTTTCTGAAAATTTCTCAGCTGGGACATGTCCTTTTCTCCTGTTATTGAGATGCTATTCACAATCTCTTTTTCCTCTCCCTGTTTTCTTTCACTGTAGGTCCTCCCTTCAACTTAATGTACTCTATTAATAATAAGTAACCTCTCCCTCTCTTTTTTTCATTTCTTTTCCACCCATATCTCCAAATCCAATCTAAGCGTTTTATTTTTCATCTCCCAGTTGTCCTAGTGGCCTGATATCGCTTCTGCAAGAGACTTCTTACCTGCTTCCCTTCCTACAGTCGCATAGCTGTCGACTTATGTTCCTAGTCTCAGCACCTTCCTCCTTTTGGACCTCATCTCTACATACTACTTCCATACTTCTATTTCCTCTGCTATTCAATTTATCTTTGCCTTAGCAGCTATAGCTCATAACTCCCTCTCCTTCCTCTCTCCGGATATTCTTGACAATTGTTTTGCGAAGCTTATTTAAGCTTTTCCCCCCACTATTTTTTCAATCGTCCATTTAAACCCTTTCTACCCAGGTTTCCATCACCGACCAGACATCCTCAGTTCCATTCTCAGTTCCCTTTCCTCTTCATCCTAATTTTTTTATCCCACTTTTTTATATATCCTGTTAAAATGCACTAGCTTCCATGGTGTGTAAAATTTGCGTGTAGTGTTTTTATATATGTATGCTTACAAGTGGGCTATTGTGTACACTTTATGGGAGTATTAGTGAGTGTACTCACCTAATTGTGGATGCAGGGGTCGATTCACAGCTCCGGGCTCCTGTTTGTATGTGTGTGTTTGTGTACTCACCTATTTGTACTCACCTATCTGTAGTTGCAAAGGTCGAGTCATAGCTCCTGGCCCCGCCTCTTCTCTGAGTGCTACTAGGTCCTCTCTCTCCCTGCTCGTCTTAAAACTATGTATGGTTCCTGCCTCCACTATGTCACTTCCTGACAACTCTATGACTAAAGAAATACACCCTAACATCCCTTTGACTCATGTCAGTCTTCAACTTCCAATTGTCCCAGCTATGTCCCATCTCTGGAACTTCCTTTTTCTGTCCACCTTGTCAATTCCTCGCAATATTTTGTATGTCGTTATCACGTTTTCCCTAACCCTCCTGTCCTTCAGAGTCGTCAGGCCGATTTCCCTTAACCTTACTTCGTAGGACATTCCACTTAGTTCTGGAACTGGCCTTGTTACATACTTTTGCACTTTCTCTATTTCATGATGTGCTTGACCAGGTGAGAATTCCTAACATGTGCTGCATATTCCAGATTGAGCCTGACGTACAAGGTGTACAGAGTCTTGAATGATTCTTTAGTGAGGTATCGGAACGCTATTCTCAGGTTTGCCAGGCGCCCATATGCTGCAGCAGTTATCTGGTTGATGTGCGCTTCAGATGTGCTCAGTATTAAACTCACCACAAAATAATTTTTCCTTGAGTGAGGTTTGCAGACGTTGACCACCTAGCCTATACTGTATATGCGGTCTTCTTTGCATTTTCCAAATCTTCCTTACTTTGCATTTGGCGGGGTTAAATTCGAAGAGACAGTTGCAGGGCCAGTCTTCCAGTCTGTCCAAGTCTCTTTGTTGTCCTGTCTGATCTTCATCCCATTTAATTCTCATTAAATTCACATCATATGCAAACAGTGACACTTCTTAATCTATCCCTTCCATCATGTCATTCACATATACCAAAAATAGCACTGGTCCTAGGACTGACCCCTGTGGAACCCCGCTCGTCACAGGCGCCCACTCTGACACATCGTTGTTGCCTCCCTGTCAGGTATTCTCTGCTCTATTTGTACGTGATGCTCTAGCTTTTGCACTAATCTCTTGAGAGGAGCTGTGTAAAAGGCCTTCTTGCAATCCAAGAAGATGCAATCTACCCTCTCTCTCTCGTGCCTTACTTCCGTTACTTTGTCATAAAACCCCAGTAGGTTTGTGACACAGGATTTTCCTTCCCTAAATCCGAGCTGGTTGTCGTTTATGAGCTCGTTCCGTTCATGTGCTTCACTACTCTCTTCCTGATAATCGTCTCCATTGCTTTGCATACTATACACGTCAGTCACACTGGTCTGTAGTTTAGTGCCTCGTATCTGTCTCCGTTCATAAAAATGGGCACTACATTTGCTGTCTTTCATACCCCAGGTAGTTGAACAGTTTCAAAAGATGTGTTGAAAATTGTTGTTAGTGGCATAGGCAGCGTATTTGCTCCCTCCCTAAGGACAGTGGGTACAGTGTGTGGGTTTTGGGTTAGATTGTTTGGTTGCATTGGGGTTCTCATTGTTGACGTCCTTCTGTAGGTGGTTGTGAGGGAGTTTGTACTTGCTCTTCCTCCTGATTCTGGGTTCTCCCGCATGTCTTTGCCTCTCTTTCCTCCTTGCGTCTTTGTACCCTCTCTTTCGGTTTCTCCCTTTCTTTTTTGTTCTGTCATGGTCAAAATACACCCTCTGGTACATCAGTATCTCCATTAATTGTGCTTTCTCCTGCAGGATCCTGTTTCGAGGCGATTATGCCTTGAATATCGCTTTGACTGGCCGTTTTTTTAACTTCTGCAAACTGCTTTGTTCTCATAAAATTTGTCAACTGGGTCATGCCGTTTTCTCCTATTGCTTTCATGATACTTTCAATCGCATTTTTCTCCTCCTGTCTTCTTGCTTCATAAGTTTCTCGTTCAACTTCCTGGAACCCGTAAACAAAAACTGACCTCTCCCCTTCATCCTCCCACTGCATTTACCTTGGCACCACGAGTCTATTTAGTTGCTTCCACTGCAGCGTTCCTTCAATCTTTTCTCTGTCTTATGTCCATGTGCTCAATGGTCTGTCATTTTCCCTTCTCAGTTTTTCCTGGACGCTGCTGTGGTCTGTTAAGGCCTCTACATATAGCTTAACTCCTTCATTTTCTTCAGTCCTTTTGTTTGATCCTGGTGTGCTCCTCGTGTTTTCCCAGGCTCCACTGTGGTCTGATAGGGCCTCCTCATACAGTATAACTCCATTGGTCTCTACGGTTTACTCGTTTGTGTCTGATGTAGCAGTTCCTCTTCTATATCTTACCTTCTGCTGCTGTGGCTAGTAGCTCCGATATCCTGCTCTCTGCAGCTACCCTCTCCTCCATTTTCTTGCTAAGCTCTTCTAGCTTCCTTCCCCACTCTTCTTCCTTTTTCATGAGCTCTGCTACCCAATCTTCCCTCCCAGGCTCATCCACTAGTCCCCTGGTTCTCCATCCTGCTCTCTGCCAACCCATTTTATTTACTTTTTGTTGTCACAACAGAAAGAAAAACTTATGTAGTTTCGTGTGGGTGTTCGTGAGTATGTGTTCGTGTGTGTGTGTGTACTCACCTAGTTGTGGTTGCAGTGATCGAGTCACAGCTCCTGGCCTCGCCTCTTCATTGGTCGCTACTAGGTCATATCTCCCTGCTCCATGAGCTTTATCATACCTCGTCTTAAAGCGATGTATGGATCCTGCCTCCAATACATCACTTCCCAGACTATTCTACTTCCTGATAACTCTGTGACTGAAGAAATACTTCCTAACATCTCTGTGATTCAACTGAGTCTTCAACTTCCAACTGTGACAGCTTGTTGCTGTGTCCCATCTCTGGAACGTCCTGTCTCTGTCCACCTTGTCGATTCCTCTCAGTATTTTATATATTGTTATCATATCCCCCCTATCCTCCTGTCCTCCAGTGTCATCAGGTCGATTTCCATTAACTTCTCCTCTTAGGACATGCCCCTTAGCTACGGGACTAGTCTTGTTGCAAACCATTAAACATTTTCTAGCCTCTTTACGTGCTTGGCTAGTAGTGGGTTCCAAACTGGTGCTGCATAATCCAATATAGGCCTAACATACAAAGTGTACAGGGTCCTGAATGATTCTTTATCAAGATGTCGGAATGCTGTTCTTAGGTTTGCTGGGCGCCTGTATGCTGCAGCAGTTATTTGGTTGATGTGCGCTTCAGGAGAAGTGTCCCAAGATCCTTTTCCTTGAGTGAGGTTTGTAGTCTCTCCTCACACTTATTCGTTACTCCTCACACTTATGTCATTCCATCAGCATTGATGTACCATACTTTCAGTTTCCTCTCCAACACTGTGTTCTGAGGAGTCTGTGAGGGTGGGTGACCTGGCGGTGTGCTGTTGGATTTTACAGCGTAGTGTGGGGTGGGGGCTGTAGGTGTGGGTTGTAGTTTGTGTTGGGATAGCATGTTTGGTTTTGGGGTTCTGGGGGTGGTTCTGTGTGTGATTGTGCTTGTTGCTCTGCCCTGCTATGGTTGTCTTCTGCTGATTCTGTTCTTCTCTCTCTTCCTAGTCTATTCGCTTCTGTAACTTATCCCTCAGCTACTGTTGTTCTGTTCTTGTTCTGTTTCGGTATGTTTACAATTTCTTCAGCCGTGGTTTCTCTTGCAGGATCCTATTTTGCACCGTTTCTGTCTTCAAAATCAGCTTGACTGGCCGATTTCTTCCCTTCAAGTACCCCTCTATTCTCTGAAAATTTACTATCTCAGTCATGTCCTCCTCGCCTATTTCTTTGATGATGTTTTCAATCTCCTGTTTTTCTTCCTGTCGTCTTTCAGTGTGTGTCCTCCCTTTGCTCTGCTGAAGCCCATGAATAAACACTGATTTATTCCTCTCCTCCTCCCATTGCCTTTCCCTCTGTGTCTCTGGGTCCCCTTTCTACATGGCCTTTGTCTCCTTTATTTTTTCCTGTAACTATTAACTGCATGTTCGTACCTCTGCATGGAACCTATCCCCCTCTCCACCTTCTCCCCCTCCCTTACTGTGTGTGTGTGTGCTTTTGTGGAGGTGTTTATTGGAGAGAGGGAGAGGGCAGGGAGGTAGGGAGGGGGACAGGGATAGAGAGTGGGAGGGGGGAGAGGGATGGGGGAAGGATAGGTGAGTAAGGGGAGAGAGGGGGGAAGAAAGAGAGGGAAGGCAAAAAGTTGGAAACTGGGAGAGGGAGAAATAGGTGGAGGTAGAGGAGGGGTGAGGGGTAGAGGAGGAGGAAAAGGAAGAGGAAGAGAAGGAAAGAGAGAGAGAGAGAGAGAGAGAGAGAGAGAGAGAGAGAGAGAGAGAGAGAGAGAGAGAGAGAGAGAGAGAGAGAGAGAGAGAGAAAGAGTGTGAGAGTGTGGGTGTGTGCTTGGTGTGGGAGTGTGTTTGGGTATGGCTGGGTGTGGGTATGGTGTGTTTGGATAAGTGTGTTGGTGCGTGTTTCAGTGTGTGGTGTGAATTTGTGATTGGGTGTGGTTGTGTTTGTGTGTGTGTGCTCACCTAATTGTGGTTGCAGGGGTCGAGACTTAGCTCCTGGCCCCGCCTCTTCACTGACCGCTACTAGGTCCTCTCTCTCCCTGCTCCATGAGCTTGATCATACCTCGTCTTAAAGCTATGTATGGTTCCTGCCTCCACTACATCACTTGCTAGACTATTCCCCTTCCTGACAACTCTATGACTGAAGAAATACTTCCTAACATCCCATTGACTCGTCTGAGTCTTGAACTTAAAATTGTGACCCCTTGTTTCTGTGTCCCCTCTCTGGAACATCCTGTCTCTGTCCACCTTATCTATTCCACGCAGTATTTTGTATGTCGTTATCATGTCTCCCCTAACCCTCCTGTCCTCCGGTGTCGTCAGGTCGATTTTCCTTAACCTTTCTTCATAGGACATTCCCCTTAGCTCTGGAACTAATTTTGTTGCAAACCTTTGCACTTTCTCAAATTTCTTGACGTGATTGACCGGGTGTGGGTTCCAAACTGGTGCTGCATACTCCAATATTGGCCTGACGTACACGTCAGTATCGGAACGCTATTTTCAGGTTTGCCAGGCGTCCATATGCTGCACCAGTTATCTGGTAGATGTGTGCTTCCGGAGACGTGCTAGGTGTTATACTCACCTCAAGATCTTTCTCCTTGAGTGAGGTTTGTAGTCTTTGGCCACCTAGCATTTCACAAATTAGGGTTAAAACAATAACAAGACTCCAGTAAGAGATTAAAGATTTGACTAATGTTCATGTTAATTACGACATGGAAAAGTATATCACATAATCATCCCTATACCCCATAGCTAAACTGGCTACGCAAAACTCCAAATATCAGAAGAGGGAATGTGATCTAAGTGACTATGACCGTGGAATGATTGTTGGTGCCAGACGGGGTGATCTGATTATCTCAGACACTGCTGACCTCCTGGGCCTTTTAGGCACAACTCTGTCTGCGGTCTTCTTTACCCTTCCCCGATCATCATGACTTTACATTTAGCGGGGTTAAACTCGAGTAGCCAATTGCTGGACCACGTGTCCAGCCTGTCGAGGTCTCTTTGTAGTCCTGTTTGATCCTCATCTGATTTAATTCTCCTCATTAACTTCACATCATCTGCGAACAGGGACACTTCTGAGTCTATCCATTCCATCATATTCATATATACCAAAAACAGCACTGGTCTTAGGACTGACCCCTGTGGGACCCCGCTCGTCACAAGTGTCCACTGTGTACCTCATCACGTACCATGACTCGTCGTTGCCTCCCTGTCAGGTTTTCTCTGATCCATTGCAGTGCCTTTCCTATAAGAACATAAGAACATAAGAATGGAGGAACACTGCAGAAGGCCTACTGGCCCATACAAGGCAGATCCTTATCAAAACCACCACTACCTAAGAATTTACTCCTGTACTCACGACACTAATCAAACCCAGCCCCTCCCACTCATATATTTGTCCAATCTCTTTTTAAAGCCACCCAAGGTCCTAGCCTCTATCACCCTACTCGGAAGATTGTTCCACGCATCTACAACTCTGTTCGAAAACCAGTACTTGCCTATGTCCTTTCTAAATCGAAATTTATCCAATTTAAATCCGTTATTTCTGGTTCTTACTTGGTTCGATATCCTCAGTATTTTATTAATATATCCTTTGTTTATGCCTATCATCCACTTGTACACCTCGATGATATCTCCCCTCATTCTACGTCTCTCCAGAGAGTGGAGATTCAATGCTCTAAGTCTATCTTCATACGGGAGATTTCTTATACTGTAAATCATTTTAGTCATTCTTCTTTGTATGTTCTCCAATGAATCTATATCCATCCTGTAGTAAGGAGACCAAAACTGAGCTGCATAATCCAAATGAGGTCTCACTAGTGCCTGATCCTCTAGCTTCTGCACTAATCTCTTGTGAGGAACAGTATCGAAGGCCTTCTAGGAGTCCAAGAAAATGCAGTCAACCCACCCTTCTCTCTCGTGTCTTACCTCTGTTACCTTGTCATAAAACTCCAGAAGGTTTGTGACACAGGATTTACCTTCCCTGAATCCGTGCTGGTTGTCATATATAATCATGTTCCGTTCCAGGGGCTCTACCACTCTCCTCCTGATAATCTTCTCCATGACTTTGCATACCATTCACGTCAGTGTATGTGTGTGGGGGGAAGGGGGTGAGAGTGTATGTGTGTGTGTATTCACCTAATTGTACTCACCTAAATGTGGTTGCAGGGGTCGATTCATAGCTCCTGGCCCCGCCTCTTCACTGGTCGCTACTGGATCACTCACTTCGTGCTCTGTGAGCTTTATCATACCTCTTCTTAAAGCTATGTATGGTTCCTGCCTCCACCACCTCACTTTTCAGACTGTTCCACTGCCTGAGAACTCTGTGACTGAAGAAATACTTCCTTACATCCCTGTGACTCATCTGAGTCTTCATCTTCCAACTGTGAGCCTATGTGATGCCTTGCAGGCATGTGATGCACCCTGGCCTAAGTGTAGTGATTTACAGTACCTTTAACTATACTGATGTTGACTCGTCGACCCATGTATACCGTATGTACATAGATAAACACTGCAATGTTTTATTTACCATCCTTGATTCTTTTCACAAATGCAAAAATGTCAGCCTATGTAAACATAGTTCATTTATACAGATGTTGCAAATCCCAAAATATATACCATTGAGCACTAGAGCTAGAGCTTTTATCCAGCAATGACAATTTGCTACAGTCTATTCTTAAAGTCTACTATATTTGGGAGCATCCACCCCATTTGACTCTTTTCAGTTCCATTTGATAATGATAGATAGTGCGGTAACTGGAGTCTATGCCCAACATTACTTTGGATGCAGACGAGCTGATCCACAAATGAGTCTTTACTCTGCTTACACAAGAATATTCGCGATACCGTTGCCGATGGTCAGCTTGTTGTGGAAGGATTTTTAAATAAAAAAAAAGCGCATTACTATCCCTTACGATATCACTTCTTATCCCAGGCCAATTATTTCAGACTGCGAGGCTTATTCTTAGATTTTCTAATGACCTTTTTTTTAACAGATCGAGTCTTTAGCGTATGGATCAATATCTATTCAACAGATTTTGTTAAGTAGACGGCGTTCCACAAGTGTGTGTCACTGATGCAACTGTCACGGTGCAAGTGTGTCACGGTGCAAGTGTCACGGTGCAAGTGTCACGGTGCAAGTGTCACGGTGCAACTGTCACGGTGCAACTGCCTGTTTACGACTGTTAACATAATTATTATACAAAATATGAAGAATTCACAAACAAATGAAACATTATTTTCAGTAATAAACAGGAATTATTTTTCACAATAGCTGGAACCCAGTGGGTCATTTAGGAAGCCTCTGGATAGCAGTATAAAATAATATTATTAGTGATTACTTATTATTCTTGAATAAAGGTTAAAAATGTTTATGTTAAGATTAACGTTATTTCCAGAAAATTAATAAATCTTGAAACTTGTCTCACAAACAATAAATCTTAAACATTTTTAAAAACTGCTTATAATTTTAAAGTTTTTACGTAGAGTTCAACATCAATTGGTCTAAATTTAAAAATAAATTAATATAAATGGCAAATTAAAATAATACTGGCACCAAAATAATAAAAAAAAAGTTGGAAAACCTTAATGTATTGGGAAAGGGATAGTAATATAAGGAATATATGTGCCCAAAAGAAGCTCATCCAACTGGCATCATTAGAATTTTATCTCATGGGAATACAGAGTAGTTAACATGGTGTGTAGGCACAGTGTGTAGGCACAGTGTGTAGGCACAGTGTGTAGGAACAGTGTGAGTGTAAATGAGAGACCCAACGACCATCCTGCTTCTACACAATGAGCGATGAAGGGAGACCACACAAGACCCTAGCTACAACCATCAGGGAAGAGGATGAAGGGAGACCACACAGGACCCTAGCTACAACCAGCAGGGAAGAGGATGAATGGAGACCACACAGGACCCTAGCTACAACAAGCAGGGAAGAGGATGAAGGGAGACCACACAAGACCCTAGCTACAACCATCAGGGAAGAGGATGAAGAGAGACCAAACAAGACCCTACCTACAACCAGCAGGGAAGAGGATGAAGGGAGATCACACAAGACCCTAGCTACAACCAGTAGGGAAGAGGATGAAGGGAGACCACACAAGACCCTAGCTACAGCCATCAGGGAAGAGGATGAAGAGAGACCAAACAAGAGCCTAGCTACAACCAGCAGGGAAGAGGATGAAGGGAGACCACACAAGACCCTAGCTACAACCAGTAGGGAAGAGGATGAAGGGAGACCACACAAGACCTAGCTACAACCAGCAGGGAAGAGGATGAAGGAGACCACACAAGACCTAGCTACACCGTCAGGAAGAGGATGAAGGAGACCACAAGACCCTAGCTCAACCATCAGAAGAGGATGAAGGAGACCAACAAGACCTAGCTACAACCAGCAGGGAAGTATATGAAGGAGACCACACAAGACCCTAGCTACAGCCGTCAGGGAAGAGGATGAAGAGAGACCAAACAAGACCCTACCTACAACCATCATAGAAGAGGATGAAGGGAGACCACACAAGACCCTAGCTACAACCAGCAGGGAAGAAGATGAAGGGAGACCACACAAGACCCTAGCTACAACCAGCTAGGGAAGAGGATGAAGGAGACCAACAAGACCCTAGCTACAACCAGCAGGGAAGAAGATGAAGGGAGACCAAACAAGACCCTAGCTACAACCAGCAGGGAAAAGGATGAAGGTAGACCACACAAGACCTTAGCTACAACCAGCAGGGAAGAGGATGAAGGGAGACCACACAAGACCCTAGCTACAACCAGTAGGGAAGAGGATGAAGGGAGACCACACAAGACCCTAGCTACAACCATCAGGGAAGAGGATGAAGGAGACCAAACAAGACCCTAGCTACAACCAGCAGGGAAGAGGATGAAGGGAGACCACACAAGACCCTAGCTACAACCAGTAGGGAAGAGGATGAAGGGAGACCACACAAGACCTTAGCTACAACCATCAGGGAAGAGGATGAAGGGAGACCAAACAAGACCCTAGCTACAACCAGCAGGGAAGAGGATGAAGGAGACCACACAAGACCTAGCTACAACCAGCAGGGAAGAGGATGAAGGGAGACCACACAAGACCCTAGCTACAACCAGCAGGGAAGAGGATGAAGGGAGACCACACAAGACCTAGCTACAACCAGCAGGGAAGAGGATGAAGGGAGACCAACAAGACCCTAGCTACAACCAGCAGGGAAGAGGATGAAGGGAGACCACACAAGACCCTAGCTACAACCAGCAGGGATGAGGATGAAGGAGACCACACAAGACCTAGCTACAACCACAGGGAAGAGGATGAAGGAGATCAAACAAGACCCTAGCTACAACCAGCAGGGAAGAGTATGAAGGAGACCACACAAGACCCTAGCTACAACCAGCAGGGAAGAGGATGAAGGGAGACCACACAAGACCCTAGCTACAACCAGCAGGGAAGAGGATGAAGGGAGACCACACAAGACCCTAGCTACAACCAGCAGGGAAGAGTATGAAGGGAGACCACACAAGACCCTAGCTACAACCAGCAGGGAAGAGGATGAAGGGAGACCAAACAAGACCCTAGCTACAACCAGCAGGGAAGAGGATGAAGGGAGACCACACAAGACCCTAGCTACAACCAGCAGGGAAGAGGATGAAGGGAGACCACACAAGACCCTACCTACAACCAGCAGGGAAGAGTATGAAGGGAGACCACACAAGACCCTAGCTACAACCAGCAGGGAAGAGGATGAAGGGAGACCACACAAGACCCTAGCTACAACCAGCAGGGAAGAGGATGAAGGGAGACCACACAAGACCCTAGCTACAACCAGCAGGGAAGAGTATGAAGGGAGACCACACAAGACCCTAGCTACAACCAGCAGGGAAGAGGATGAAGGGAGACCAAACAAGACCCTAGCTACAACCAGCAGGGAAGAGGATGAAGGGAGACCAAACAAGACCTACTACAACCAGTGGGAAGAGGATGAAGGAGACCAACAAGACCTACTACAACCAGCAGGGAAGAGGATGAAGGGAGACCAAACAAGACCCTACCTACAACCAGCAGGGAAGAGGATGAAGGGAGACCAAACAAGACCGTAGCTACAACCAGCTGGGAAGAGGATGAAGGGAGACCACACAAGACCGTAGCTACAACCAGCTGGAAAGAGGATGAAGGGAGACCAAACAAGACCGTAGCTACAACCAGCAGGGAAGAGGATGAAGGAAGACCATACAAGACCCTAGCTACAACCAGCAGGGAAGAGGATGAAGGGAGACCAAACAAGACCCTACCTACAACCAGCAGGGAAGAGGATGAAGGGAGACCAAACAAGACCCTAGCTACAACCAGCAGGGAAGAGGATGAAGGGAGACCAAACAAGACCCTACCTACAACCAGCAGGGAAGAGGATGAAGGGAGACCACACAAGACCCTAGCTACAACCAGCAGGGAAAAGGATGAAGGGAGACCACACAAGACCTTAGCTACAACCAGCAGGGAAGAGGATGAAGGGAGACCAACAAGACCCTAGCTACAACCAGCAGGGAAGTGGATGAAGGGAGACCACACAAGACCCTAGCTACAACCAGCAGTATTCTCCGTTGCAGTTGCAGAAGATATGAGATTGTATATACTTCTGCACACGGATCTGCATAACCAGATTTCATGAAATTAGAG
This sequence comes from Cherax destructor, assembly GCA_009830355.1. Lineage (NCBI taxonomy): Eukaryota > Metazoa > Arthropoda > Malacostraca > Decapoda > Parastacidae > Cherax > Cherax destructor. Next base: position 35,721 of record WNWK01002533.1, read on the forward strand.
AGAACTTTTCAGTAATTTATTGAGATGATGAAAAAGTGTTAGTTAACTTTTGTATGTATTTAAAAAAAATATCATGATTTTCATTTAGCAAGATTTTACTCTGAATCCTTGAGTATATTCTGTGAAATTTAGTATTATGAAACGTCAGCATTATTATTATTATAATCAAATAGAAGCGCTATACCACAGGGGTTATACAGCAAAACGTCATCAAAGTATTCTCAAAAACAGGGGTTTGTGCATTCCTGACCCCTAAAACTGCACTTCGAATGAAACAATAAGCTATTGAATTTGGTGCTTCATACGTGATTGATGGATACAGTCATTGATTTAAGGGTTCGAGTAGCCCGTTGCCACCAATGACTTTCTTGTAACCCTTCACGACCATCATGGAATTGACCAAGTTTTAATTTTCTTCCTGTAGTCTGATTTTGGCAGACATATTTTCTGTCTGTCACTATACCTTTTAGTACCAAAAACCGTTGTCAGACCATCTAAGATTTTTTGGAGGAATCTGATGGTATATTGACACTCCTTTACTTTTTCTATGCCAGGCAAAAACCATCGACATCTCAAGCAGCCAATGATGTGGACGCCTGAAAAGGACACTAGAAGTGAAAAATTTCCTTTATCAAATGTCCTGAACAATTCATAAGTGTCTTTTCTTGATTCCCACTTGTGTGTTCTATTAACAACCACCCCAGTCCCCATCTTTTTCATTTACCTGTCCTGCACTTTAACTTATTCTGAAGAAGGTTTATACTTGAGAGAATTGCAACCCTCTTTGATCTTTGTCAGGCATGTACACTGAAGGTTGTCAGGCATGTACACTGAAGGTTGCCAGGCATGTACACTGAAAGTTGTTAGGCATGTACACTGAAGGTTGCCAGGCATGTACACTGAAGGTTGTCAGGCATGTACACTGAAGGTTGCAAGGCATGTACACTGAAGATTGCCAGACATGTACACTGAAGGTTGCCAGGCATGTACACTGAAGATTGCCAGACATGTACACTGAAGGTTGCCAGGCATGTACACTGAAGGTTGCCAGGCATGTACACTGAAGGTTGCCACGCATGTACACTGAAGGTTGCCACGCATGTACACTGAAGGTGGTCATAACTAGTCTTGAGTAAAATATACACAGGTGACTCACCTGATGTAATTCTAGCGACGCAAAAACATAATCCAACAAAACTTTAATAAGTTTATTATATGTAATATATATTCCCCAGTTTCTAACATAAAATAAAGAAAAGAAAATTTGAAAACCTGGTCAAAAAGAAAATAACTTCCACCTGACAACAATTCGTATTAGAAAGAGAATTACTAAAACAACCTATTATGAATATTATGTATTTCTTCATTAATCACTGCATTAATTTTTAATAAATGTATTCCTCTTATGAGTTCACTACTATAATTATTACATAATAATACATATTAAACATAGCGAATACCTAAACTGTTATAAATATATATAATTCTTAAACACACAAAAACTTTAATGCTTTTGTAATTTACCTTTCACAGTACACGAGAAAGGAAAGGCAAAGTTGGAGTGCAGAAATAAAGACTGAAACTGAAGGAAAAGAGAGCGAGAAGAATAAAGGTGGAGGAGTTGTATCTCTCACAATACAACATGTACAAGGAATCTTCTTCATCCTGAGTCTCGGTTATGTTGCAGCTCTTCTTGTCTTCTTACTGGAAATTTTCTGTTTTTCTTTGTGAAGACAAATAGCAACATGACTCAGCAGCTGATCTCACAGATTTAAAAACAAAATAACTAAACTCAGAAACATTTTCTGCCGGAAATAGAATTACGCTTTTGAGACAATGAGCAAATGTGTTATTTAATTTATAAAGCAAATATCGTGTATTTGTAGTGAATAAGAAATAAAAAAATCCACTTTTGATAATTAACTTTAATTTCATGTACTGAAAGCTACGTTAAATAAATGTTGCATCCAAAAATTGAGTGAATCTTTATATTGTTTACCTTCAGAAAATGGATTTGAAATATACCTAAAATATTGCCAGAGATACAACAGTGTGAAGGTTGAGCAGCTCTGTCTGAACCTCAAAGAGTATTTGATAAGACTGGTTCCTCCTTATGGAAATTAAAAGATAAAAAAATCAATGATAACATAATAAGACAAAGAATTTTATTATGTAAAACTAGTACATAATATAAAACTTAAACATAAAATTAATCATACTTGAAGCAAAGAAGTGAAAAATGAAATATATAAATAATTAGCGACTCAAAGCTAATATGTACACAATATGTAGTGGAGAATGGTGATGTTCTGGGCACGTAGCTCTGAATCATTGTTTGGAACGCTGAGCGTTGATGATGATGATGATTTCACAAGTGGACGAGACTGTTGACACACTGGGTAGCCAGTGAGCCACAACACGAGTAGAGATTCTGACGAACAGAGGTACTGGGATCCTCTGACCACCACAACCCTTGTGAAGCAGTTGAGTCGCCAGTAGAGAACCATCATGTAACGTTGGTGGGGATATAACTGGGGAACGGCTGCTAAAATGGTGTACTCACCTATTTGTACTCACCTATTTGTGGTTGCAGGGGTCGATTCATAGCTCTTGGCCCCGCCTCTTCACTAATTGCTACTAGATCCTCTCTCTCCCTGCTCCATGAGCTTTATCAAACCTCGTCTTAAAACTATGTATGGTTCCTGCCTCCACTATGTCGCTTTCTAGGCTATTCCACTTCCTGACAACTCTATGACTGAAGAAGTACTTCCTAACATCCCTTTGACTCATAGGAGTCTTCAACTTCCAATTGTGACCCCTTGTTTCTGTGTCCCTCTCTGGAACATCTTGTCTCTGTCCACCTTATCTATTCCTCGCAGTATTTTATATGTCGTTATCATGTCTCCCCTAACCCTCCTGTCCTCTAGTGTCGTCAGGCCGATTTCCCTTAACCTTTCTTCGTAGGACAATCCCCTTAGCTCTGGGACTAGTCTTGTTGCAAACCTTTGCACTGTCTCTAATTTCTTGACGTGCTTGACCAGGTGTGGGTTCCAAACTGGTGCTGCATACTCCAGTATGGGCCTGACGTATATGGTGTACAGAGTCTTGAACGATTCCTTAGTGAGGTATTGGAACGCTATTCTTAGGTTTGCCAGCCGCCCGTATGCTGCAGCAGTTATCTGATTGATGTGTGCCTCAGGAGATGTGCTCGGTATTATACTCACCCCAAGATCTTTTTCCTTGAGTGAAGTTTGCAGTCTTTGGTCACCTAGACTATACTCTGTCTGCGGTCTTCTTTGCCCTTCCCCGATCTTCATGACTTTACATTTGGCAGTGTTAAATTCAAGGAGCCAGTTACTGGACAAGGCTTGTAGCCTGTCTAGGTCTCTTTGTAGTCCTGCCTGATCCTCGACTGATTTAATTATTCTCATTAACTTCACATCATCTGCAAACAGGGACACTTCTGAGTCTATCCCTTCAGTTATGTCATTCACGTATACCAAAAACAGTACAGGTCCTAGGACTGACCCTTGTGGAACCCCACTCGTCACAGGTGTCCACTCTGATACCTCGTCACGTACCATGACTCGTTGTTGCCTCCCTGTCAGGTATTCTCTGATTCATTCCAGTGCCTTTCCTGTTATGTGTGCCTGATCCTCTAGCTTTTGCATTAACCTCTTGTGAGGAACTGTGTCAAACGCCTTCTTGCAGTCCAAGAAAATGCAGTCTATCCACCCCTCTCTCTCGTGTCTTACTTCTGTTACCTTGTCATAAAATTCCAGCTGATTATGAGTTGGCTACGAGTGGAAGGGGGACCAGTGTAGGTAGAGATGTTAAAATGACTCAGATCTATTCAAGATCTATGCTCTCCCTCTTATCTCGCCTGTGTCGGATGACCCAGTTGTAATGGTAACCACAGGTCAAGTTACTGACCACCGGTCGGAGAGACACTCGTCACCTCCCACCAAGTGCAGAACTGGGGGGGGGTAGTGGGAACTATGCACCCACCCTAACTGAACAAGCAGACTGCCCAATAAACTACCATCACCATTCATTCATACTTCCACAACTATCTAATGAACTTTCCCCTCATAAAGTTCCTAAAAAGATTTAATGTTTGTCACTATTAAGCGAAAATCAATAACAAACATTAGTTTGGAAAAATACTGACAAAAATACATACATACATAAATAAATAAATAAATAAAGGGAGGGAGGGGGTAAAGGAGGTTTTGTGTGCGAGGGGCTTGGACTTCCAGCAAGCATGTGTGAGCGTATTTGATAGGAGTGAATGGAGGCATATGGTTTTTAATACTTGACGTGCTGTTGGAGTGTGAGCAAAGTAACATTTATGAAGGGATTCAGGGAAACCGGCAGGCCGGACTTGAGTCCTGGAGATGGGAAGTACAGTGTCAGTGTCTGCACTCTGAAGGAGGGTGTCAATGTTGCATTTTTATAACTGCAGTGTAAAGCACCCCTCTGGCAAGACAGTGATGGAGTGAATGATAATGAAAGCTTTTTTTCGGGCCACCCTTCCATGGGGGGAATCGGCCGATGTGTAATAATAATAATAATATATATATATATATATATATATATATATATATATATATATATATATATATATATATATATATATATATATATATATATATATCGGCCGATGTGTTAATAATAATAATAATAATATATATATATATATATATATATATATATATATATATATATATATATATATATATATATATATATATATATATATATATATATATACATATATATATATATATATATATATATATATATATATATATATATATATATATATATATATATATATATATATATATATATATATATATATATATATATATATACAACAAACAGTCGCACTGGGATGGCCCAATAGTAGAGAATATAGCGTCAGCAATGCTTCAGAGTGTGTCAGGGAAGCATAGAGCCCGCCTCCTTGCAGTGAGAGCTCCTCATACAGGGGACTTTTTTTTGGCTGTTCCCAACTCCAGCCTTGGCACACGCCTCGATCCACAGACCATCCGCATTGGTGTTGCCCTTCGACTTGCCGCCCCTATTCTCGACGAACACAGGTGTATTTGTGACAGTGAAGCAGCAGACCGATTCGGGTACCATGGTCTTGTGTGTCGTAAATCTGAGGAAAGATTGCAAGACATGAAGTGTTTAATAACATTATCAAGAGGAGGTTCAGAACAGCCGGATGCCCAGCAGTAAGGGAGCCACCCCAACTATGCAGATCTGATGGCAGCCAAAAGCATCCAGATGGTATCACCCTTCAAGCCTGAACAGACGGCAAGCAGGTGGTGTGGGACTACACATGTGCATCTACCTTGGCTGATACCTATCTCCAATACACCAGGGAGGAAGGAGGTGCATCTGCCACCTTCAGGAAGTCCCAGAAGTCGAGAAAATATGGAGAACTTGCCCATTATTATATGTTTGTTCCCATAGGCTCAGAGACCCTTGGCTCATGGGGAAAGAGTGCATCTAAGTTCCTCAACGAGCTGGGCAAAAGACTCAACAGGGTAACTAGGGATCCCAGGGCAGCTAGTTTTCTGTTCCAGCGACTCAGCGCTGCTATTCAGAGGGGTAATGCATGCTGTATTCTGGGCACGCTCCCCAGCTCGGAGGAGCTGGATGAGATTTTCGCATTATAATCAGTGACAAACATGTAACAATATGGACTAGACATGTATCTCTTACACCTCGTGTACTGTATATGCCATCTTTATATCAAAAATGTATCTCTTAAATCTTTTGTACCATATTATGTAATAAAATATACCTATTTGTATATATATATATATATATATCTGTCTCATAAACACGCTGGATAACAGGTATATCTAGCTACTTCTACTTACACTTTAGGTCACACTACACTGGCATACACATGCATATATATACATACACACATCTAGGTTTTTCTTCTTTTTCTTAATAGCTCTTGTTCTTTTTATTTTCTCTATTGTCCATGGGGAAGTGGAAAAGAATCTTTCCTCCGTAAGCAATGCGTGTCGTATGAGGCGACTAAGATGCCGGGAGCAATGGGCTAGTAACCCCTTCTCCTGTACAAATCTACTAAAAACGAGAAGAAGAAAAACTTTATAAAACTGGGTTGTCTGAATGTGCGTGGATGTAGTGCGGATGATAAGAAAGAGATGATTGCCAATGTTAGGAATGAAAAGAAGTTGGATGTCCTGGCCCTAAGCGAAACAAAGCTGAAGGGGTAGGCGAGTTTCAGGTGGGAGAAATAAATGGGATTAAGTCAGGAGTATCTGAGAGAGTTAGAGCTAAGGAAGGGTAGCAATAATGTTGAAGGATCAGTTATGGAAGGAAAAGAGGGAATATGAATGTGTAAATTCAAGGATTATGTGGATTAAAATAAGGGTCGGATGCGAAAAGTGGGTCATAATAAGCGTGTATGCACCTGGAGAAGAGAGGAGTGTAGAGGAGAGAGAGATTTGGGAGATGTTAAGCGAATGTATAGGAACTTTTGAACCAAATGAGAGAGTAATTGTGGTAGGGGACCTAAATGCTAAAGTGGGAGAAACATGCAGAGAGGGTGTAGTAGGTAAGTTTGAGGGTGCCAGGTGTAAATGATAATGGGAGCCCTTTGATTGAACTTTGTATAGAAAGGGGTTTAGTTATAGGTAATACATTTTATTAAGAAAAGAGGATAAATAAGTATACAAGATATGATGTAGGGCTAATGATAGTAGTTTGTTGGACTATGTATTGGTAGATAAAAGACTGTTGAGTAGACTTCAGGATGTACATGTTTATAGAGGGGCCACAGATATATCAGATCACTTTTTAGTTATAGCTACAGTGGGAGTAAAAGGTAGATGGGATACAAGGAAAATAGAATCAGTAAGTAAGAGAGAGGTGAAGGTTTATAAACTAAAAGAGGAGGCAGTTAGGGTAAGATATAAACAACTATTGGAGGATAGATGGGCTAGTGAGAGTGTAGGCAATGGGGTTGAAAATGTATGGGATAAATTTAAAAATGTAGTGTTAGAGTGTTCAGCAGAAGTTTGTGGTTACAGGCGAGTGGGTGCGGGAGGGAAGAGGAGCGATTGGTGGAATGATGATGTAAAGAGAGTAGTAAGGAGAAAAAGTTAGCATATGAGAGGTTTTTACAAAGTAGAAGTGATGCAAGGAGGGAAGAGTATATGGAGAGAAAAGAGAGGTTAAAAGAGTGGTGAAGCAATGTAAAAGAGAGCAGATGAGAGAGTGGGTGAGATGTTATCAGCAAATTTTGTTGAAAATAAGAAAAAGTTTTGGAATGAGATTAATAAGTTGAGGAAGCCTAGAGAACAAATGGATTTGACAGTTAAAAATAGGAGAGGAGAGTTGTTAAATGGAGAGTTAGAGGTATCGGGAAGATGGAGAGAATATTTTGAGGAGTTGTTAAATGTTGATGAAGACAGGGAAGCTTTGATTTCGTGTGTAGGGCAAGGAGAATAACATCTTGTAGGAGTGTGGAAGAGCCAGATGGGGAGTGTAGGGAAGTTCGTGAGGCAGTGGGTAGAATGAAAGGGGTAAGGCAGCTGGGATTGATGGGATAAAGATAGAAATGTTAAAAGCAGGTGGGGATATAGTTTTGGAGTGGTTGGTGCTATTATTTATTAAATGTATGGAAGAGGGTAAGGTACCTAGGGATTGGCAGAGAGCGTGTATTGTTCCTTTGTATAAAGGCAAAGGGGACAAAAGAGAGTGCAAAAATTATAGGGGAATAAGTCTGTTGAGTGTACCTGGTAAAGTGTATGGTAGAGTTATTATTGAAAGAATTAAGAGTAAGACAGAAAGTAGGATAGCAGATGAACAAGGGGCTTTAGGAAAGGTAGGGGTGTGTAGACCAAGTGTTTACAGTGAAACATATAGGTGAACAGTATTTGGATAAGGGTAAAGATGTTTTGTGGCATTTATGGATTTGGAAAAGGCGTATGATAGGGTAGATAGGGGGCAATGTGGCAGATGTTGCAGGTGTATGGAATAGGAGGAAGGTTACTGAAAGCAGTAAAGAGTTTTTATGAGGATAGTGAGGCTCAGGTTAGAGTGTGTAGGAGGGAAGGGACTATTTCCCAGTAAAAGTGGGCCTTAGACAAGGATGTGTGATGTCACCGTGGTTGTTCAATATATTTATAGATGGGGTTGTAAGAGAAGTGAATGCGAGGTCTTGGCAAGAGGTGTTGGGCTAAAAGATAAAGAAGCAAATACAAAGTGGGAGTTGTCACAGTTGCTTTTTGCTGATGACACTGTGCTTTGGGAGATTCTGAAGAGAAGTTGCAGAGGTTGGTGGATGAATTTGGTAGGGTGTGTAAAAGAAGAAAATTGAAAGTGAATATAGGAAAGAGTAAGGTGATGAGGATAACAAAAAGAATAGGTGACGAAAGATTGGATATCAGATTGAAGGGAGAGAGTATGGAGGAGGTGAATGTATTCAGATATTTGGGAGTGGACATGTCGGCGGATGGGTCTATGAAGGATGAGGTGAATCATAGAATTGATGAGGGAAAGGGTGAGTGGAGCACTTCGGAGTCTGTGGAGACAAAAAACCTTGTCCATGGAAGTAAAGAGGGAATGTATGAGAGTATAGTTATACCAACGCTCTTATATGGGTGTGAAGCATGGGTGATGAATGTTGCAACGAGGAGAAGGCTGGAGGCAGTGGAAATGTCATGTCTGAGGTCAATGTGTGGTGTGAATATAATGCAGAGAATTCAGAGTTTGGAAATTAGGAGGAGGTGCGGATTACCAAAACGATTGTCCAGAGAGCTGAGGAGGGGTTGTTGAGGTGGTTTGGACATGTAGAGAGAATGGAACGAGACAGAGTGACTTCGAGAGTGTATAAATCTGTAGTGGAGGGAAGGCGGGGTAGGGGTCGGCCTAGGAAAGGGTGGAGGGAGGGGGTAAAGGAAGTTTTGTGTGCGAGGGGCTTGGACTTCCAGCAAGCATGTGTGAGCGTATTTGATAGGAGTGAATGGAGGCATATGGTTTTAATACTTGACGTGCTGTTGGAGTGGAGCAAAGTAACATTTATGAAGGGATTCAGGAAACCGGCAGGCCGGACTTGAGTTCTGGAGATGGGAAGTACAGTGCCGGCACTCTGAAGGAGGAGTGTTAATGTTGCAGTTTTAAAACTGTAGTGTAAAGCACCCTCTGGCAAGACAGTGATGGAGTGAATGATGATGAAAGTTTTTCTTTTCGGCCACCCTGCCTTGGTGGGAATCGGCCGATGTGTTAATAAAAAAAAAAAAAAAAAAAAAAAATATATATATATATATATATATATATATGAATTCTTCCTCCGTAAGCCATGCGTGTCGTAAGAGGCGACTAACATGCTGGGAGCAAGGGGCTAGTAACCCTTCTCCTGTATATATTACTAAATCTAAAATGGGAAACTTTCGTTTTTCATTTTGGGCCACCCACTTCGGTGGGAAACGGCCGACGTGTTGAAAGAAGAAAGAAAGTATATATATATATATATATATATATATATATATATATATATATATATATATTATATATATATATATATATATATATATATATATATATATATATATATATATATATATATATATATATATATATATATACATGAATTTTGGTAACGATGCGATGTAGGTAAAACTGGTCAATTAGCAAGAACTCATCTAAAATTAATTTCCTTTCTAAAATTTTCTCTTATACGTTTAAAGATATATTTTTTTCATTTATGTTAATGTCAGAATTTATAATTTTGTACCAAGAGAAACTTTGAAAACCTACCTAACCTTATTACAACAAGCGCAATTTAATTTAGCCTAACCCAACTAAATATATTTTAGATACGGTAACATTAATTTAATAATAAACAAACACAATGAAATATATTTTTTCATTATGTTCAGAATGATTTTGGCGAAATTATTGCATACACTAATTTTCACTTCTCTTATATGGCAAGGTGAGCGTTGCTATTTAAGCCAAAATCGCAAGTTTTACCTAATCGGCACGACATATATATATACACACACACAAAAACTTATCTTTGGCCGAAGGAGACTCGAACCTACGAACATTTTTTTTTTTTTTTAATTTTATTTAAAATACATGAATATACAGAATATAGACATATATAATGTGTATGCACCTTTATTTTTATACATATGTAATGTCATCATATCCAATCTATGGTCTACATATTCAGATGAGTTACATACAATTTTTTCCCATGAAACTGAGTACTGCAACACTTGTGACATTAAATTTTCCTACTTTGCATTATCTCCATCATTACAACACTTATACCTCTCGGCATTTATCAGACATTATAATTATTTGCTGAACTGTGTATGCTTCCAAGATATACATATATTACCCTTTTTTACTGATACACTGAACCTTCGTGCTATGTTTAATCAACACTCCTCTGTACATTTCAATGTACTGTGCTTTAATTATATATTACAACTATTAATTGGACCTATGCCCTAACCTAATAATACAATATTATATTTAAAGGTTCAACATATATTTCCTACACCTACTATGCTTCTTCAACATGTACATAGTCACTTAATACGTACATTTATTTACAGCTGCTGTACCAATACAGTATGCCACCAAATTACTACATAAAATTTTCTTCAATGACCATACCTCCAATGTATCACTATGTATCATCTCCGACATATCTTGTATATCCTTGTATGATTATACATAACTCTTTAATTACTTCACACTTATGTGTATCTACATGACAGTCACCATGTACCTGTGCACTCCACATATATGATGAACCGTTGCTCCTCCATGTAAATTAATACAGTTAATGTCATTTACATTCGCAACCCGGCTCTTGTGGCGTACGGGTGTGCTGTGCTGAGCTCTGCCCCCTGGTGGCAAGTGGTAGCACTTAGATTTTCCACAACATGGCGACTTCAGGCAGACACCGTATAAACACTGTGTGTTTGGAGTTGGTGATGGGGATTTTGCAGCCTGAAACGGTGTCCACGATGTTGCAACGAATCCTGCAGGATATTTATCATCTAGACATCGGAGACCTGTATGGAGTGGCTCTAAATGGAATGAGTTGGGTGTTTATCAAGTTGTCATTGACCCAGGAGTACGAGCGTTTGGTTGACACCTATCAAGATAGAATCTATGCCCCACGAAATCGTAATGACACGATTGCAAACAAACCATACCACGGGTGGGGTTCGAACCCGCGGTCAGAGAGTCTCAGAACTCCAGACCGTCGCGTAAGCCACTGGGCCAGGTAGCTTCAATAAGATTCATCCAACTAGGTATATTTCTACACCATAGGAAGGTTAGCATAGGCACCGGCTTTGAGGGGAACTTGAGCTAGAGTTAGTCACGGCCATGCTAGCTGGAGATTCGTCTGTAAAAACTTGCATTTGTGGACACAGTGGTGCCTATGCTAACCTTCCTATGGTGTAGAAATATACCTAGTTGGATGAATCTTATTGAAGCTAGCTGGCCCAGTGGCTTACGCTACGGTCTGGAGTTCTGAGACTCTCTGACCGCGGGTTCGAACTCCACCCGTGGTATGGTTTGGTTAGAATCTATGCAGTAAACAGTGAAATGGAGGTGAGACTGAGGGACATTTCGCGCACTTATACGTGGATTAAAGTGCGTAACCTCCCGTTTGAATCGGGATCAGTTGATTTAATGGACGTCTTTAAAGACTATGGCATCTTTGAGGGCCTATTGGAAGGCTCTTACTCTCTGAAAATGACCATCAGGCATCCTATCCCGTCGTACGTTGTAATGCCAGAGTTTCGGAGACAAGTTTGTGTCACATACGCAGGGCAAAGGAGGACGTGTCGTACGTGTGCAGCATATGATCATATGGTGGCGGAGTGTTCTCGGAAGGTACAAGAGCGTGCAGTGACTATGATGGATAGTGACAAATTGGGAGACGATGCTGAGAGGTCAAGGGGAAGACCTGATCATGGTGCAAAGAAGTGGAGTGATATAGTGGCGAATAGCGTGGATACCTGTCATATGCTACCTGTGGAGGTAACGGTGGATAAACCCCAGGTGAAAGTGGTGGAGGATATTCCAGTGGTGGTTAGCCCATGCCTGTCCTTGGAGGACCTGGGTATCTGTTGGATGAGGCTTTACTGACGCTTAGTGAGGTAGGTAGCCCTGTGACTAAGGAGAGTATGGGGTGTGAGGAAGAGAAGGGTGCAGGTGAAGATGAAGTTAACGAGGTGAGTGTGATTGTCAGAGCAGATGTGCATGAGTGCGCAAAAGGTCAAGAAGATGATAGTGATAATGATATGGAAATTGCGAGTGAATCAAGGAAAAGGTCTGTAGCCTCTTCGGATGGGGAGGACATTTTAACACCAGCACAGAGGTTTTGTAAAAAAAAAACTTGGTGGTTGCGTCACAGACAGAGAAAGGAGGTGTTGCCTTTAAAGAACGAGTAAAAGGGGTAAAGGGAAGGAAGTGTTGGGGCTCGAGTAGGGAAACAGAGAACCCCTGTGGTGACGCAACAACAAAGAACAAGAGGCAAACCCAAAATAGTATTTTCAGGTGTTTAACTATTAATGTTAATGGTATGAGGGATGAAATTAAAAGGAAGTGGGTAGGGGTGACCTTAAGACGATTTGATACACAAGTGGGTTTTCTGCAAGAACATAACTTTAAGTTTGGTAGAGACTTGTGTGTGGAGGGGTATGATGTGTTTGCTGGTTCAACTAGGAGATTTAAGGGTGGGGTTGCAATTTTCATACAGGTGTCTAGCCCTTTTCAGTTGATGGCTTGGGAGGAGAGTGGGGATGGTAGGATAGTAAGGGTAGATGGGGAATGGGGAGGTATAAGGGTTAGCTTTGTTGGTGTATATATGCCGGCAGAGTTTAATAGAAAAATAAAGGAAGACTTTGTGAATGATCATCTAGTGTATGCTTTGAGGGGACTGCCCGGAGTGGTGGTTGTGGGGGGGATTGGAACTGTATCATTAAGGGTAAGGATGTAGAACCTCGGGGAGCTGGATGTGTATTGGGAGTATTGAGAGACGTGTTGAATGGAGTGGGTTTAAAGGATGTAGTGAGGGAGGAGGGCTGGTGGAGAATACTTTCTTTAGACGAGATTATGCTGCTAGACTGGATAGGATATATAAAATAGATCTGGTTAGGGTATTGGGGATTAATATCATAGATGTGGGATTTTCGGATCATAGAGGAGTTATGGTGGACGCAACATGAGAAGGAGCGGTAAAATGGTTTAAGGGGTATTGGAAATTAAAGGTAAATTGTTGCGTGTGGAGGGACAATGATAATTTTTTGTACATTGGTGGAGGGAGATTTGGGAGCAGGGGAAAAAACTGAGGGAAGATAGTGAGGCTTTTTTGAATTGGTGGGAAAGGGTAGCTAAAGAAGGAATTCAGGGGTTCTATAGGAGGTTGGGCAGGAAGGAGGTGTGCTGGTCTTATGGGTTGCAGAAGTATGTGGAGGGATTATTGGGTGAGTGTTATGGGAGACAAGGAACGTCTGCAAAGGAGGTTTTATTAAAAATGGGCATCATAAGGGATGCACGTGATTTATTTTTGTGAAAGTTTAGGACCGGTGAGGGAATGTATGGGTGGTGTTTTGCGAAAGATGGGGGCGGGGAAGGGATAGGGGTCTTACGGGCTATAAGTTTGGATTTGGGTGGAGTTGTGCAGAGCACGAGAAGGGCTTTAATGTATGTAATGGCTGATTTTGTGTGAGTCATGGAGGATAAGAGAGGTGGGGGCACGAGAACGCATTAGGGCAATAACTGCGACTATGCTTAGGACTAGAAATAGGAATAGGTGGGTGTATGGGAGAAGATATGAAGAATTGTTCTCTAGGGAGTATAGAGATATGAATTTGCAGGTGTTATTGGGGGGGGGGGTGAGTGGGATGCAGGAAATGGCTCGTCACCTGGAGGGGCAGGGATTTCTTCATGTTTAAGTGTAATGTCAGTGGGAGGATTATTGTGGGAGGGGAAGTTAAAGAGCAAGGAAAGGTGTGTGTGCAAGTGATTGAGGGGGTAAGCAGTGGGGGTAAGAATAGGGGGAGTGAGTATGGGGTTGACGGATGATGCATTGATATATTGAGGGGTTGACTTTATGGACAATAGGATAGAATTAGATGAGTGCGTTGGGAATGCATGGACTTAATAGAATGTTGTGACTGACTTAAAGACTAATAAATCAGGGGAAATTTGTGTGTTTGCCTTGTATTGTGGCCGCTGTGGTGGCCAAGCAAGTGGTGTTGTGCACAGTTTCTAAAATTAAAGGAATTTTAAGTTGAAATGTAGATCAATGTTGTACAAGCAAAAGTTAGTCATTATTGTCTTAAAATGGATTGCAAGATGGTGAGAAGGAAGAGTGAATGGTGAGTTGGTGAATGGTGAGTTGGTGAATGGTGAATGGTGAGTTGGTGAATGGTGATTGGTTTTGGAAATGAGCTAGAGTATGGAGCTTAAGTAAAATGGATACATCCATTATGATTGTAGTACTGTTGTATGTTGTTTGAGTTATCTTATATTATTAATATGCAGTACTGATATGTGTAATTTTTCTACTGTCAAGAGAAAGTCAGTAGCGTTTGAGAGTTGAAACAACGCTAGTCAGAATTTATGGAATTCAAACGCTGACTTATTGAATAGTTACGAGTATATTACTTGTACATACATGAGTATTTACATGTAATAATTAGGACAGCATTTTCAAGTAGACTGTATAAATGAATGTTAGTAAGGTCATAAGTATGTATAAAAACTATTTACCCGATGGGGTACATTTATTTTGCAATTCTAGGCTGTTAGGTTAATTTTTTGTTTACAACATAAAGTTGTCTATGTTGCTAAGTTGTAGTTTATGATGATTGTTATGTAAAATAGTTCACTGATAAGCAGCTGGATATAGTTTCACCTTATGTTTGAAGTTGAGATAATACAATTTTGAGGATAATAATATATATAATGTACTTTAATTATAATTAAGTTTACTTGTGGTATAGTAATAACCTGATATGATGAATATGTGACTTAAGAAATTTTATTTTTTTAAATAAAAAAAAAAAATGGCATTTTGACGTTCGAAGCAAAATGAGACACCTCTCAGCATCCATACCTACATTCACTCTTCCACTTCCACCCTGACTGTAACTACGTTAGTAGCTGTACTATACCACTTTACTGTAATGCGGCTTTTCATGTACCGACAGCTAATATCTCCTTATCGATATTACATGTTTCCAGCTTAGTTATACAAACTCTACAATGCACTTACAACTTCTTTCACCATCCACGCTACTTTCCCACACTCCCCATCGCTACTTTCCCCATCCACGCTACTTTCCCATCCACGCTACTTCCCCATCCACGCTACTTTCCCATCCACACTACTTTCCCCATCCACGCTACTTTCCCCATCCACGCTACTTTCCCCATCCACACTACTTTCCCCATCCACGCTACTTTCCCCATCCACGCTACTTTCCCCATCCACGCTACTTTCCCCATCCACGCTACTTTCCCCATCCACGCTACTTTCCCCATCCACGCTACTTTCCCCATCCACACTACTTTCCCCATCCACACTACTTTCGCTCATGGTTACCTTGACATAGCATATTTACTACAAAACACCTCCGCCTCACTTTTCCTGTTTCATGCGAAGTAAACCTCCATGTTTTCCCTTACGTTAAGGAACCCAGTGAATCTGTCTCGGCCGTCTGCTGTAATGAATGTTTACCCCCACACATACACTACCCCTTCCCTCCGTCTTCCGTCCACCTTTGCCCTTCATCCCTTATCCTCCTGCTCCCTTGCTTGCACGCTCCACTTTCGTTACCTCCCCACTATGTAATCCTATTTCCTTTCATCGCACCCATACATCCTTCATGTACCACTACCCACAAACCCTCCCCTCCCCAACTACCCTCATCCTACACCCCCCGTGTCAAGCCCTTTTCCAAATTATTTTATGCTCCCAATAAGTCCACTAAGCTCATCTTTGTATTCCTTAGAGAAAAACGTTTCCCATCTCCCCCATACACACCCCTATTCCTATTTCTTGTTCTAATCATACTTCCTGGATATTGCTCTAATACGCTCCCTCACCCCAGTTGCTTTTAACCTCCATGACACACACACACATAGTCTACCATTAAGTTCATTAATACCCTTCTCACCTGCTGTCTTATTCCATTTATATCCAAACTTATTGCCCTTAATACTGCTATAACTCCTCCCATTCTCCTTAATACTCTGCCCATCCATTTCCTTACCAGCCCTAAATCCTCACAAAACTATATTGCATGCAACCCAGTTTCCTGATGCTCACACCTTTCACAACTCCCGTCCTTGACAATTCCCATTCTAAATAACGCTGCTTTCGATGGCACCGCTCCATGTAAAAATCTACTCATAAGTTCCCTATCTCTTGAGCTCAACATCAAACCTTTAATCCCTTCCATATATTATTCCAGTCATACATAGGGTATTCCCCTACACCTTCCATTACACTTCTACCCCACCCAATCTTCTCCAGGGTACTTGCAGTTAACTTGTGAGAATTTTTTACCACCATCATATTCCTCAATAAGTCCCAACACTGCCTCAACATTTTGCCTCCCCACCACCTACCTAATTCTTCCGCCACTTTTCCCTCCCATCCTGCCTCTACCCCTTCCCATCTTATAACACAACTTTTAAAATACATACATATTAATCTCTACTCTATTTCTGACTATTTCCCTTCTAATCCACGGTCTTCCAAACGCCGAAATATAACGAAACACTTTAACCTCTAACTTGTGTATGTCCTCTCGCAATAATGGGTATATAACTGCAACATGCCAAAGCTTACTATATATCAATGTATTTACCGCTATCACTCTCTGCTGTAAGGTGAGATCCCCTGGCCTCCATCCTAATAATCTATCCATTGCCAACTTCACTATCCTACCTGAATTCTCACATCGCACTTCCACTTCATTACTCATATATATTACTCCACATATCTTATTTTTTTCCACTATTACCCACCCATGCCTCTCACCCAGCCTACCCCCCCCCCACCCATCTACCTACCTCCAATAATCGCGATTTGGCCCCATTTACCCTCATTCCCGTTGCTCTACGAAAAACCTCAATGATCCATGCCACATTGATCAATCCTTCTACGTTGCCTATGAGCACAGTAGTGTCATTAACGTATCCCACTATCCCTGGCTCCCCACTCTCCTTCTCTACTCCCTCCTTCCTTCCATACTCCCTCCTCGACCAGTCTATAGAATGGATCTTGCATACATGCAAATATACTTTGCGACAGAGGACATCCCTGCCGTAATCCCCTTTCCATTTGTATCACCCTCCCCCAACGACCATTCACCTGCATTCGTACACATGCCCCTTTATACACTTCCTCTCCAAACCCCTGATGTCTCATTATCTCATATAATGAGGAGGGTTTAGGGCTAATAGCAATAGAATGAAGATTAATATGTATGTACGTTAAAAGATGTGTTATAAGATGGGGAGGGGTAGAGGCAGGACGGTAGGGAAAAGTGGCGAAAGAATTAGGTAGGTGGAGGGGAGGCAAAATATTGAGGCAGTGTTGGGACCTATTGAGAAATATGTTGGTGATAAAAAATTCTCACAAGTTAACTACAAGTACCCTGGAGAAGATTGGGTGGGAAAGGAGTGCAATAGAAGGTGTAGGGAAATGCCCTATGTATGATTGGGATAATATATGGAAGGGATTAAAGGGTTTGATGTTGAACTGAAGAGATAGGGAACTTATGTATAGATTTTTACATGGAGCGGTGCCATCGAAAGCAGCGTTATTTAGAATGGGAATTGTCAAGGACGGGAGTTGTGAAAGGTGTGAGAATCAGGAAACTGGGTTGCATGCAATATATTTTTTGTGAGGATTTAGGGCTGGTAAGGGAATGGATAGGCAGATTATTAAGGAGAATGGGAGGAGGAGGGATAGCAGTATTAAGGGCAATAAGTTTGGATATGGTAGTATAGTGGCTCCATCAGGATGCTTTTGACTTCCGTCAGACTTCTACACTTTTGGTTCCCATTGGGCTGGGCAACGGGCTGTGGCGAGACTTCTCTTTATGATGCCGTTGACGTCCTCATGTCTAGCATACTTTCCTTCTGATGTGTGACACACGAGACCATGAAGTCCGAATTCATCAGCCGTCGCCCTGCCGCAAATACACCTATGTTTGGTGAGTATGAGGGCAGCTAGGCGAAGAGCAACACCAATCTGAATGGCCTGTGGGTCCAGTCGAGTGCCCAGGGAGGAATTGGTAACAGCTAGAAGGATATCTCCTGAGTGTGGAGCCTTCACCTTTAGGAGACGAGCTTTGTCCTTTTCTGAAGCGTTGGTGAGCATTGTGTTGGCGATTTTTTCCATGATCGGTTTGTCCCAGTGGGACTGTTTGTGCTCTTTGGGAGGAGCGTGTCTACTGGAGGAGACTGCAAGGATGTCCCACCCCATGGCTGCTTCATTGAACCTGGAGTCTTGAGCTCCTACCGCGTTTCTCAAGCGTTAGGGGACAAGGTAGATGCACGTGTGTAGTCCAACACCACCTACTTGCCGGCTGTCCAGGCTTGAATGGTGATACCATCTGGACACTTTTGGATGCCATCAGATCTCCATAGTTGGGGTGGTTTCCTTACTGCTGGGCATCCGGCTCTTATGAGGCTCCTTTTGATAATGTTATTAACCTCTTCATGTCTTGCAATCTTTCCCTCGGATTTACGACACACAAGACCATGGTACCCGAATCGGTCTGCTGCTTTACTGCCACAAATACACCTGTGTTCGGCGAGAATAGGGGCGGCAAGTCGAAGGGAAACACCAATGGGATGGTCTATGGGTCTAGGCGTGTGCCAAGGCTGGAGTTGGAACAGCCAAAAGAAAGTCTCCTGCATGAGTAACTCTCACTGCCAGGAGGCGGGCTCTATCCTTCCCTGACACTCTCTGAAGCATTAGTGAGGCTATATTCTCCACTATTGGGCCATCCCAGTGCGACTGTTTGTATAATATATATATAATACTATAATATATATATATATATATATATATATATATATATATATATATATATATATATATACATATATATATATATATATATATATATATATATATATATATATATATATATATATATATATATATATATATGTCGTCCGATTAGGTAAAACTGGTCAATTAGCAAGAACTCATCTAAAATTAAGTCCTTTCTAAAATTTTCTCTTATACGTTTAAATATATATTTGTTTCATTTATGTTAATGTAAGAATTTATAATTTTGTACCAAGAGAAACTTTGAAAACCTACCTAACCTTATTACAACAAACGCAATTTAATTTAGCCTAACCCAACTAAATACATTTTAGATACGTTAACATTAATTTAATAATAAACAAACACAATGAAATATATTTTTTCGTTATGTTCAGAATGATTTTGGCGAAATTATTGCATACACAAATTTTCACTTGTCTTATATGGCAAGGTGAGCGTTGCTATTTAAGCCAAAATCGCAAGTTTTACCTAATCGGCACGACATATATATATATATATATATATATATATATATATATATATATATATATATATATATATATATATATATATGTATATGTATATATAACTTCGTCCCAGTAGGATCGGAGACCCTTGGAACATGGGGCAAGTGTGCTCTATAGTTCCTCAAAGAGCTGGGTGAAAAACTCATTACAGAAACCAAGGATCACAGAGCGGGCAGATTCCGCTTTCAGAGACTCAGTGTTGCAATTCAGAGGAAAATTGCCTTCAGCAAAAGCAAGCATAAGACATGGTTGTGAGAAATTATGTGGGTAAATTTCATTGGTACCTTCCTGAATTAACATTTCACCCCCATAATTGGGCAGAACGTTTGGTACATCTAACAGTTTAGACTTACTGATATTGATGTAAATCAGAATCAAGTGGAACTTTAAGGACACCAGATCACAATAACGTCCCTCTTTCGTGCCCACCTTCTCAGCTCACCATACCTTATTTGGAGGTGTACGTTACATGAGATGTGAACTTCCTCAATTTCTGACGACATTGCTAGTATTACACCTTAGTTCATTTCAAGAGGATTCGGTAAATAGACATTTCCTTGAGAGAGTTAACACTCCACCTCTCAGGACGGCCACCCGGCCAGTACTGCGTCGCCATATATACCTCCCATCCCCCCAGTCATTTGAAAGCACCACTCGCTTCCTCACAGGTATGTTGGGGCTTGCAACTAACATTAACACTTTATATTTACATTAGCACTTCATATTTACATTAACACTTCACATTTACATTATATTAACACTTGACATTTGCATTACACTATATAACATATTACATCCTTCAATTCTTACATACTAATTATAGAAAAATTATGAAAAATATAATTTTTACAACGGTGATCAATGAGGGAAATGCAAGAACAAGACACGGTGACCCGTGAGCGACCAGCAGCAGTGAAGGCAGGTCTGCCAAAGTTGTTTCTACAAGTGTACCACATCGCTTCACAGCTTTAGCTGGCTTCCTTGTGATTGGCTGGTTGAATAGAGGTACTGGTATGACGACGGGGCCAATTTGATTGTTAAAAACCTTAGCACCTGGTTCGCTGGTTGGGAGGCAACCTATATGGGACTGTGACATACTCTCATCATGCCACAACGGGTTTTTCTGTCATTTTCAAACGTCGTGGACGGGTTTCCCTGTCATTCTCCCTCGACCTGGATCGGTTTCCCTATCATATTTTATGGCCCTGCACGGGTTTCCCTTCCATATTCCATCGCCCTTAACGGGTTTCACTGCCATTTTCCACCGTCCTTGAGGGGTTACCTTGTAATGTTCCATCGCCCTGGACGGGTTTCCTTGTCATATTTTAGCGACTTGGAGGTTTTTTTCTTGTCATATTCCATAACCCTGGACGGGTTTCCCAGTCATATTCCATCGCCCTGGACGGGTTTCTCTGAGATCTTACTAAGGTAAAGTGGACACAATAAAACTTAACACATCATCATGTACAAAAGAATGACTTACACACACACACAAACACACACACACACACACACACACACACACACATATATATATTATATATATATATATATATATATATATATATATATATATATATATATATATATATATATATATATATATATATATATGTCGTGCCGATTAGGTAAAACTGGTCAATTAGCAAGAACTCATCAAACATTAAGTCCTTTCTAAAATTTTCTCTTATACGTTTAAAGATATATTTTTTTCATTTATGTTAATGTAAGAATTTATAATTTTGTACCAAGAGAAACTTTGAAAACCTACCTAACCTTATTACAACAAGCGCAATTTAATTTAGCCTAACCCAACTAAATATATTTTAGCACAATCGCTGCTCAGCCTTGGCTGGGGCAGGTACTGGGGCTGCTCTCTCGTTGTGCTGTGACGCTTGTACCTTCATAGCAGAATGGCGGTACAGTATCGTAGACGAGTGAACACTGTATGCATTGAGTTGCTACAAGGAGCTATATACCAGTCCAACGCATCTGTACTTCTACCTGCTATAATCCGTGACAAATACGGCATTGATAATCAAGATATCTATGGAGTGGCGCTCAACGGAAGCAAGAGAATCTTCGTCAAGCTGACAACTGGCCAAGTATATGACGAGCTTGTTGATAAATTCGAGGACAAGAGCGTACAAATTAACACGGCAGTGGTGGTGAGGATGAAAGATGTCTCTCAGCAATACATATGGATTAAAGTTCACAATTTGCCATTTGAGGCACAGGAAATTGATGTGAGGGACGCATTTAAGCATTATGGCGTCATACATGCAGCAGTTATGGGACGATGGAATGATGGACAGTATGAGGGTGTGCCAGAGGGGACATATAGTCTCAAAATGACTTTAAGAAGACCTATACCCTCGTACATTGTGTTACATGAATTTCGAACACAAGTATATGTAACATATGCTGGGCAGAGGAGGACATGTTGCATTTGTGACTCTTATGAGCACATGGCGGCGGATTGTGACAGACGACAAGGACGGCGACCGATTGTGGAGAGAGGGAAGGAGGAAGGTATGGAAGCACTACTGAAACCACAAGAAGAGGAGAGTGTGGGAGAGACGACAAAGTGAAGTGATATCGTGAAGGAGACTGTAGACGAGTGTCTCACGTTATCGGTGGGCACGCAGGACACCTTGGGAGCAATTGGTGAGGAGGGTGCCCTTGACTTTGATATAGAAACGGCAATACCTGAACTGGTGAGTGAATTGTTGGATGGTTCTCACAGTCCAACAGTGGAGGGAACAGTGCAGGGAGTGGAGGAGATATTATGTGAGGTGGGAGACTTTGGGGACAACAGTCCTGGTAGAGAGGGTTTTGAGGTGCAGGAGGTGCAGGTGATGATACACAATGAGGACAGGGACTCAGACATGGAGGTGCATACGGATTCTCGGAAGAGATCCATGGCCATGGGGGAGGACGACGTCCTTACCCCGGCGCAGAGGGTATGTAAAAAAGTATCGGTTGACGTTAAGAACAGGAAAGAGGAACAAGCAAAACGGTATGGGGAAGGTAAAGATGTTAGGAATGGGGATAAAAGTAAAGGAACAGGACAAGGTATCATGAAATTGGAAGGAAGAAAACAGGACGATCCAAGGGAAAACCTCCTTTAATGTTTTCAGGAGTTTAACTTTAAATGTAAATGGAGCTAAAGCAGAGATAAAAGGAAATGGTTACAGGTAAGTCTTCAAAGATATGCTGTGGATGTAGCTTTCATACAGGAGCATAATTATCGGTATGGGAGGGAATTGACTGTGCCTGGATATAGTGTGTATGCGGGTAGTGCGGGTCTTTCAAGGGTGGAGTGGGGTCTTAGTTAAGGAGAACAGCCCTTTTCAGTTGTTGAGATGGGAAGAGGGTAGTGAGGGTAGAGTTGTAAGGGTGGATGGCATGTGGGGTGGTGTACGGGTTTCTTTCATTGGGGTGTATCTCCCGGCTATTAGTAATAGGAGGGTAAAGGAGGAGTATGTGAGGAACCACTAATTTATTTATTGAGGGGATTGCCTGAGGTAGTAGTAATGGGAGGAGACTGGAACTGCATTATAAGGGAGAGGGATGTGGAACCAAAAGGGGGAGGATGTGTTTTGAGTGTATTAAGGGATGTGCTTGGGAGTGTGGGAGTGGTTGATGTGGTGGGAGGAGGAGGTTTGATTGATTACACTTTTGTCCGACGAGGGTATGCGGCCCGTCTGGATCGAATATATGTTTCCAGGGTAATAAGTGTGGGTGGGGTTCAATGTGTGGATGTAGGATATTCGGACCATAGAGGTGTGTTAGTTGAATTGGATTGGAAGGGTATGGTGAAGTGGTGTGTTGGGATATTGAAATTGAATGTAAATTAATGGAAGGGAAGAAGAAGTGTATAATTTTGGGATATGGTGGAAACTATTATGGGAGAAAGGTCGGGTAGAGGAGGACATAGTTGCATGGTGGGTAGACGTGGAAACCTGCCATTCAGAAATATTATAGGATAAGAGGAAGGGAGGTAGAGCAATGGAAGTATGGAGTTGCAAAAGTATTTGGAGGGACAATTAGCGGAGTGCTGCACAGGAGGAATGATAAACAGATGGTGGAAATGAGAAGTATTAAAGATAGGTTAAAGGAAATACAAAATGAACGATTTGATGCAATCCCGTGTGAGAGGAGGAATGGAAAAGGTTTTTGGAAAACCCTTTCCCGGCGTGCGTGTTGAGGAAATATAGGAAACGTAAAAAATGGTATTTTTAATAAACACTTTGGAAGTTCAGGGATGAAATCGGGGGATATAAAAGGGCAAATAATGAAAACAAAAAGAGGCAATGAGTATGTGCCGAGTGTGGTTTCGAGTATTTTAAAGCAAATTTTGGAGTGCATAAGGATGTGAGTAAGCTATTAGATAGTGTTGAATCTTTGTAACGAAAGAAGATAGGATTTTGAATGGGTGGTGCAATAAGTGAAGATGAGATTTTAGAAGCATTAAATGGTATGAGTATCGTAAGTCACCAGGAGTGGATGGATTGCCTAATGACTTTTATGTGGTGAATTGGGAAGCATTAGAATTGTGGTGCGTTTATTTTGGTATAAAGGAAAAAGGATGCATGGTGAATCTAAAAGAACAGGAGTGGTAGTGTTGATACGTAAGGATGGGGTTGGAGAGACTATTGGGAATTATAGGGCCCTGTCTATGATGTGTGCGGATTATAAGTTGTTTGCGAAAGTGTTAGGGAAAAAGGTTAAGAAAAGTAATTGGTCTTGTAATAGAAAAAGAGCAATATGGTATTCGGGGCGTGTATAAATGAGGGTTTGCATAGTATTTTGTTTTATTGATGAAAGTGAGGGGGAGGAGTCTTGGCAGTGGATTGGAGGAAGCGTATGATAGCGTTGATGGGGAAATGTTATGGGCATTATGAGAAAGCAGGGTTTTGGTGAGGAGATAGTGCGATGGGCGGGTATTGTATAGTGATGCAGAGTGCAAAGTGAATGGGAAGTTAGGTGGTCAGTATGTATGGGAAAAGGGGCTTGGGGCAGGGGTGTCCCTTGTCTCAAATGTTGCTTGCTTACAAAACCGATGTATCAAGTGGTGAATGAAGGGCTGGAACGGGAGGTGGGGAGGGTTTGGGGCTGAATAGGGGGTCAAAGATTGTTGGATACGTGGATGACAAAACTATTTTGGTGAAGTGTGGGAAGAGCTGGTTAGAGAAGTGCGGTTTGGGGAAATTTTGGGAAAAGGGGAAAAAGGAATGAGCATAAATTTGTGTAAGTCTAAGTTGTGAGATAGGTGCTTGGGTGGGGGGGATGGTTGGTAGAAGGTGTGGTTGGAATGTGGTTAAAAGCAAAGATTTGTGGTATCGTGTTTATGGATAGTTATGAGAAATGGGGTCAAATAAATGCAGAGAATGTAATAAGAGGCGCAATGAGAAGGATGGGAGGTTGGAGTGTGGGGATACGACTATTTTTAGAGGGGTTATTGTGGTAAACACCTTGCTATAGTAAAATTTGGCATGTTGCGGCGATTTATCCCAATTTAAGGAAAATGTGGTTGGTTTCGTGAGAAAAGTCTTGAGGTACGTATGGGGATATGGGGAAAAACTGGTTGGTAAGGGTGTGGTGGTGAAGAAAGTGAGATGTGGGGGTCTGGGGTTAATTGGAAATGCGCGTAAGGGGAATGTATGTCAAAGGTTGCTATCTGGGAAAAGGGGGAATGGGTAAAAGGGTAGATAATGTTATGCGTAATGTGAGGAATTGGCGGGAAGGATTTAGTACATTGTGAGGATATGTTGCACACAATGATGCATGCTGAGAACCCGAAGAGGATCAAAGTGCGACATTGGAAAGAGCTGGTGAAGGTAGAGTTGTGGTAGAGGGGAAAGTCTAATTTCCTGGTATGATTGGTAGGTATAGGGAGGTTTAAAGGGAATGAAATTGAAACCAAGGGTGAAGGAAGTGATGTACAGATTCCCCCATGGAATTAGCTTAAAAGGGTTAGGAGACATAAACGAATATAAAATACTGCGAGGAATAGAAGGGGGGACAGAGACAAGATGTTCCAGAGGGGACACAGAAAAAAGGGGTCATAATTGGAAGTTGAAGACTCCTATGAGTCAAAGGGATGTTAGGAAGTATTTCTTCAGTCATAGAGTTGTCAGGAAGGGGAAAAAGCAGAAAGGTGGGGGGGCGGGGAAACCCTACATATTTTTAAACTGGGTTTTTTAAAAACTCATGGAGCGGGGGGGGACCTAGTAGCAATCGGGAAGGGGGGGCCAGGACCCCCGACTCGCCCCCCAACCCCCAAATAGGTGGGGTACACACACACAGTTTCCCCCGGGGGCCCATGGGTAAAGCTCCTTTTTGCAGGGGGGGGGCCCCAAATTTCCCGGGGGGCGAAACTTTCCCCAAGTTTTCCTTTTTAAAAAAAAAATACATCAACAGGCCTAGTTTTCAAAAGACTTTCCCCGACAAAATGGTAACTAACTAACTAACACACACACAACAAGGGGACACAGTTGGAAGTTGAAGACTCAGATGAATCACAAGGGATGTTAGGAAGTATTTCTTCAGTCACAGAGTGGTCGGGAAGTGGAATAGTTTGGGAAGCGATGTAGGGGAGCAGGTTCCATACATAGCTTTAAGAAGAGGTATGATAAAGCCAGGGCGCAGGGAGAGTGGACCCAGTAGGGCCAGTGAAGAGGCGGGGCCAGGAGCTATGACTCGACCCCTGCAACCACAACTAGGTGAGTACTAGGTGAGTACACACTATAGTAAATAAATATTACTTGTTAATCTTTCATTGTGTTAATATAATAATAATTAATAATAATAATAATAATAATAATAATAATAATAATAATAATAATAATAATAATAATAATAATAATTTTATTTTTATTAACACATCAGCATTTTCCCCACCAAGGCAGGTTGGCCAGAAAAGAAAACTTTCGTCATCATTCACTCCATCACTGCTTCCAGGGGGGTGCTTTACACTACAGTTATAAAACTGCAACATTAACACCCTCCTTCAGAGTGCAGACACTGTACTTCCCATCTCCAGGACTCAAGTCCGGCCTGCCGGTTTCCCTGAATCCCTTCATAAATGTTACTTTGCTCACACTCCAACAGCACGTCAAGTATTAAAACCATTTGTCTCCATTCACTCCTGTCAAATACGTCATGCATGATTGCTGAAAGTCCAAGCCTCTCCCACAAAACCTCTTTTACCCCCCCTCCAACCTTCGTAGGCCGACCCCTACCCCGCCTTCCCTCCACTACAGATTTATACACCTCGAAGTCATTCTACTTTGTTCCATCCTCTCTACATGTCCAAACCACCTCAACAACCCCTCCTCAGCCCTCTGGATAATAGTCTTGGTAATAATAATAATAATAATAATAATAATAATAATAATAATAATAATAATAGTAATAATAATAATAATAATAATAATAATAATAATAATAATAATAATAATAATAATAATAATAAGAAGAAGAAGAAGAAGAAGAAGAAGAAGTAGAAGAAGAAGAAGAAGAAGAAGAAGAAGAAGAAGAAGAAGAAGAAGAAGAAGAAGAAGAAGAAGAACCTTAGTCAGCTTCCTTCTATTTGTTGCTTGCTTCCCAGATGCTGTGAAAGCGAGCCCATATGCTGTGAAAGCGAGCCCATATGCTGTGAAAAGGCATGCTGTGGGGCCCAGATGCTGTGAAAGCGAGCCCATATGCTGTAAAGCGAGCCCATATCCCTGTGAAAGGAGCCCAGATGCTGTGAAAGCAGGCCCAGATGCTGTGAAAGCGGCCCAGATGCGAAAGGAGCCAGATGTGAAAGCGAGCCCAGATGCTGTGAAAGCGAGCCCAGATGCTGTGAAAGCGAGCCCAGATGCTGTGAAAGCGAGCCCAGATGCTGTGAAAGCGAGCCCAGATGCTGTGAAAGCGAGCCCACTTCTCACTCGCGACAAATAAATACACTCAGGAGGATAAGTAAGTTTAGACACATCTCTCCTTCTCGCTCTTCTCTCTATTTTCATTTTTATTTTCCTAGGTATGGTTTCGCAAAGATTCTTTCACTCATGACTGTGACACTGGTTTCTTTGTTTGTTGGGTTGAAAGCCTATCTACCACACGAGAGTAATTAAGGCTGCATGTCACCTGTTCACCACCAGTCAAGGAGGCGTTCAACTTTTAAACGGGGATTAAATGGATCTCTCAGTGTATACTATACGCTGAGAGTTGTATATTTGTCGGTGTATAACACTGAGAGATGGTGTATGTACACTGACATATAGTACGTAACTTGTCAGTGCATATACACTGAGAGATAAACACCACTTGGTACGTCTAGGAGAGTTACACTCTCCTAGACGTATACCGAGAGATACTAACATCTCAGTATATACACTCAGAGACATACACACCCCTCTCGATGAATATACACGGTGTAATACACACATTTTCGTGCATTCGAGTATACTTTCTATTGAAGCATTATAATATATGAGAGGAGGTTGTCTGGTCTCAGATCCTCTCACGTCTGTTCACCGTCTCCGTCTCCTCGCCTGTCTTGTGTTCCCGAACGCCGTGTTAACTTGTAGACAGAATTTAACAACTGAAAATCCATCAACGCCGAATCAACTCCCTCAACGCCACCAAGACGCCGCAATAACGCTATCAAAGCCATTAATGCCACCTCTGCACCCCCTCAAAGCCACCACAACGAAGTCAAAGCCAGCGGAATTTGAGTGTGAGTAAAGGGAAAAGTTTGCATCTGTATCCAGTTTCATTTTCTAAGAGTCAATTCTCTTTACCCAATGATGTTTTTTTATCGACCGCTTATACTCCTCCATTTATTTGTATATGGCACTAAAACACACACACACACCAGCACCACTCTGACGACTCTTTAGTTAGCACTTCCATTGTCACCAACACTAACACCACCACCACCACCACCACCACCCTAATCACAGCTACCAACACAGTATTACCAGATAATTCTGACGAAATTCTAAAGGTTCCTTGAAGCGTGAGATGCTTAGGCACGTAGATAGAGAGGAAGCAGCCAGGCTGAATGAATTGGCAATACCTTTGTAGATAAGACCAAGGCTACCTTTGTGTAGCTCAGACGGTCTAGCTGGAGCGGTCTTGATAAGGACCAGACCGCTGTCTCTGATCTTTGGGAAAATAGAGTGATGATCAGGTCTCAGGAAGGGCAAGCATGAGGACGGGGGTCCCACAAGTGTTAGTACTGGTGCCCCCGCCCCCACACCACACGAACAGCTAAACCCGTATGGGTCGATCGCGAGAAAGAAGGAGAGACAGAGAGGGGAGCTACTGGATTTGAACATGACCCCTGAGAAGAATAGTAAGTCATAAATTCACTTTGAAAATGTGTAAAAAAATTTTGCTAGGCTGATGTAGGTATCTGATCTTCATGTACTTATGTGATCATTATGTAATGTTATATTTACGTACTTATGTGATCTTTATGTAATTATGTGATCATTATATTATCTTTATGTAGTTATGTGATAGTTAAGTTTCTCTCTCTCCCTCTTTCTCTTCCGTGTTCTCTTTTTCTTCCTCTTTCTCTTCCTCTTCCTCTCTCTCTTCCACTTCTTCTTTCCCTTCCTCTTTCTCTTCCTCTTCCTCTTT